>DWCF01005806.1:0-13510 GCA_018230265.1 Delias oraia
CATCATCATCATCATCAGCCCATTCAAGTCCACTGCTGGACATAGGCCTCCCTCAAAGACGCCCACCCGCTGCGATAGATAATAATAAATAATACGATCCATAGAATGTCTTTATTTATGTTAAATACACATATATGTAAAGAAATAAATTCTTTAATTTTATATTTGCCGAGCTCTCACGAGCGTCGGTGAAGGCGTGATTGTCTGTAGTCATTCTAATGTCATTCTAGTGTCATTCTACAGTCAGCGTGATACGTGGCGTAGCACATAATATTATAATCAGGGATCGACAGTGTAATAAGAAACTTTAAATGTCGTTTCTCTAATTACAGAGCCACACAATCTATTTATTACTTGTTGATACCTTCTAAGAAAATAGTTAGCCTTATATATATGTATATATTACCTATTTTTGGTTATTTAAATTTTTACAACTTTTTGGTTCTGAAATATATATGCACAAACTATGAATAGTTATTTTTATAGTATAGCGTACAACGGAGCAGGTGGATCTCCTATAAGGTAAGAAAGCACCGCCGCCCATCGACAACCGCACCACATGCCATAAATTGATTGTGTTGCCGGCTTATATCAATTAAGCGGCATTTTTAAGGGCCTCTGATATCATCACTAACTCTGCTCACTCATTTCTTTCAGAAGTGGCCTATGATAGATAACAATCATTTGATAAAACTTAATTAATATAAACTATTCCATATTTCATCACGAGCATTAAACAGGAGCAAATGTCATAAAGTAAGGCATAAAGTGAATACTTACAGTTCGTAAAGTTTACGACTCGGCTGTTTACAAGAACAAGCCGTAATATGTACGGGAATATAAAATCTCGCTACCCCGTCGCGCCATCTTGTAAATTTTAGCACTAGTAAATTTCAATATTAAAAAATCGCTTACAAGTTAAAAATACATATAGTTTTTACTAGATTTTGTATAGTAAAGCAGACAACGGAGCAGGCGGGTGTCTTCTATGGTAAGAGTTTACCGCTATCTATGTACGTACAACTATATTGTCAAAATCGGCATTAATTTATTTAGCTTATCTTTTTTTATAAACGTTTTATGTCTCTGGTTTTTATCGATTTAGACTTTAGCCATTGACTTTAAGACCTATCTTCAATAACATTTATTACTTCAATAACATGGTGGAAATTTAATTCTAACAACACAATTAATTACTTTTCACTGAATTATACAACTCTGATTTAATTATATATATTGTCCAACATTCACTAATAATTAAAACAATTTTAAGTATAAAATATTGTAAATAACAAAGTTTTTAATAACCCTATTCATTCAGATTTAAACTCGTTTAGCGTATAGGATCTCTAGTGTCATAGACAAACTTAAGTTAAAGTCAAATATTTTTATTCAATTTAATGATGCTATTAATAGTTAATTAGTATAAAAGCTTATTGAAGGTAAATTACAAAAATCATAGTATAATAATACAGTCACATCGCAAAATTGTGTTTTGTTGGTAAAGGAATGACAAGAAACTCCTCACACATATTTAGGTATAGCGGATAACAGAGCAGGTTTGTTTTCTATATCCTAAGAGAACATGGCCGCCCATCGACAACCTCGCCACAGTCTACGCATTGATTCTGTTGCCGGCCTTTTACGTCAATTGGGCGGCATTTTTAAGGGTCTTTGATATTCTCATTCACTCAGCGAAACTTATACGACGGGAAATGTTCACTTGGATCGATAAATATCCATATTGTTAACACATTTGTAATAAGTTACATCTCACAAGAGTCACCCCAAAGCGAAAATCGAAATAAAAACCGTTGTATATTGTCGAATAAGCGTTACCATAAAAAAGGTTTTCAGTGAGCGAGTGAATCATAATTTATGAATTCCGCTGTCCGATGCTAGGATCGGGGAGATTTACGCGGGGTCATTGTGACAGCCTCGGGAGCGGGACCTTAGAAAGAATAGACACTTGTTAGGCGTACTCTATTACCATATTTGAAGGTATGTCGTAGCGCTGTAGCGAGAGTTATTTTGTTCGTAATGATTTATTCGGTCTTTGAAAAGGCTTGACAATGACTGGGAGGGTGTGCTAATAATGTCGCAACCATGGGAGAGCCATGCCGTAGCATATGCTGACATCCAAATTGGTCTCGTATGAAAATACATCACGGGCTCACAGAATAGTGAAACAATATTTGTGCTGTGTTTCACTGAGTGAATGAACTTCCCGGCCCTTGAAATTATAACGTTAAAGTAGCGAAAAAACCTAGCAATACAGCGAAAGCCCAGTGGCGCGGTTATCTATAGGCAGCGATGATCTCTAATCATATAGAAGACCTGTCTGCCCGTTGCCCGATATATCATAAAAAGATTAATTTATCAATTTTTTAATGTTTCATGTCTACAATTCTTCTGTCTATGGTAAGCCATAGTTAATGAAACATAAGGGGTGCGGAACATCCCTTTCTGCACAGCCCTGCTCATCCTCAGTAAACTGGCAGATATACTAATCGTTCCTTGTATATTTCGGCAAACAAAACTAGACTTTATAGGTAAAAGATAAAGTCGAATTTAAGATTTGAAATGTGTTTTTATAAAAAAAACCTGATCCGTTTATATCGTTGATGATATTTTAGTATCTAACAGTGAAAATGAGGTTTTTATTAGTACCAGGTTCGATGTCGAACTGAATGAAAAATTTGTATTTTTTTAGAGCTACGCTGAAACATGTAGGCATACCAATCAGGATCATCAAAAATAATACCGCGGGCTCACAGAAAACCAACTTGAAATAATATTTGTACTGCGTTTAATTTTGGTTAGTGGGGGCGCAGTAAGTTATACCAATTAAATAGCGTAAAAAATCGGTAACACAAACATTGCGTTTGTGGAGCAATTCTCCATCGGCGACAATGATCTCTTACCATCTAAAGACCAAGGCCATTGTTTAATATATAGTAAAAAACTTGAAGGCTTAAGTAATATAGGTTTTTATGAAGAGTACGAAGGCTTTAAGGTTTCAAAATCACTCATTTACCACCACCAGCAGAGGTAATTCCATACCAATACGACTTAAGGATCTTTAAAAAAAGAGCGTACATATTCCTTAGCGGGCGGCAACGCACCCGCGGCTCCAAGGGCTAGGGGTGACCATGGACAGCAGGCCGATTAACTTAAGTGAGCCTCCTGATCATTTATAACCGATTTCATAACCCAAAAATACTTGTGAACGCTTTAAATAATAAAGATTTGTATGAAGAGTAAGAAGGCTTTGAGATTGAAAAATCATTCATTTCATCCCTAGATACTAAAATGAAACGCAAATCGATACTAAAAAGGTAATTTCGCCATTAAGGTTCAGCTCGGAAGTATGCTCTGTGTCTCCCCTTTTACCTGTATGCCGGGGCTTTATTGTTTACGCATCGCAATACCGTTTAATGCGAGCTTTTAAAGCTTTTGAAAGGAAATGTATCACAGAAAAGAATGTATTTTTATGTATGCTTCTTAAAAGTCGCTCATTGACCGAACAAAAGCCTCCATAGAAATATATCATTTATTCAGTACCTCGATGTTTGTTGTTTCCGAACTAAGCATTTTTACAGAATTTTGTGCCTGGCACCACCACGATGTGCAATCAGCTGCCAGCTACGGTTTTTCCAAACACGGCTTGGGGACCTTCAAAGACAAGCGTACCTCTTCCTAAAGGGCCGGCAACGTAGCCACGGCCTTGCAAGGGCTGGGGGCGTCCATGGGCGGACCGCACAACCTTGGTTATCACGTTTGCCTTTCAATTAAAAAGAAATACATTTAATATATTATGAAGAAAGTGTATGTATGACTGAGAACATTATTTTGTTAAATATCTATCATTATTTATAATTAAGTCTTATTTGGGTAAGACTTTTATGAATTATATTCTTATGAAAATCAAGGTTTTTTAAACTTAGGTACACTGCTTGTTTTACCAAAATACTACAGAATTTTTAAAAGGTATACTAAGCATTAAAAAGACTTTTTCTTCTGTGCTGTTATTTATCATAATTACTAAACTGTACTCAAACATAAATTTGTACTATACACATATCAAGATTGTTATTGTTATACATATCAGATTATATTTAGTCGGTCATTGGAAGGAATTGACAGTGGCCGGGCGAATACCTTAATACTGTCTTACCCGTGGGAGAGCCACGCTGACGCACAAATTGGGCCAGCGCGTTCGAAGAGAAATTACGAGCTCACAAATACCAGCATGAAACAGTACCTACTTGTACTCTGTTTGAGAATAAGAAAGGCTTTTGAAATTATAACCACTTAAAGATCTCTTACCACACAGGAGACCCGCCTGCTTCGTTGTTCGGTAGGCATACAAAAAAGGACTTAATAAGATTGCCGACTGTTAATAATAGATTTGTATGTATATTTGTTAACCTGGATAGAGAAGGTCGCAGTGAATAATGTAGAATGCAATCAAGATACGCGACCCTCCCAGCTACTATCATTGTGGTAAATATGTGGTTTTACCCTTACCCTGCACTGCCATATTTGCTACTTCAACCATTTAAATATATACCTATAAATAATATTAGCCTTTATTAAGATATTGTTTGTCACTCAAGGAGAAATGGTAGTTATACCTACTCGAAACGGTGCTTCTACTGTTTTTCGCTGAGTCAGTGAGGATATCGGACGCCATTAAAAATTTCACTTAAGTGGCGTAAAAAGCTGTCAACACAATCAATGTGTGAAATGTGGCGGGATTTATCCATGGACGGCGGTGTTCTCCTACCATATAGGAGACCCACTTGCGTCATTGTGAAGTAGATGAGAAAATCAACATTAATTTGTTTCTCTGAAAATAAAGGTTTTATTTATTGATTAGCTATAATAACACAACTTCCACTTAGTTTAAAAAGACCTCCGATTTCCTCACTTACTCAGTGAAACACAATACAAGTTTACAAGTATCGTATAATGCTGAGTGAGCCCATGGTATCACTTCAGACGAGCTGGCCCAATTAGTGCATAATTATAGTATTATTCTTTAAACGCTGTGTGTTACTGTAAGAACTGTAGTAAGAGGTTGTAGAAGTAACTAGTTTCGCTAGGTTTAGGTAAAGTTACTGTAGGCCCTATAAATCAAAGTACCATCAGAAACTTTTTAATTATTTTCTTGCATTCTTAAAGAATATCAGAACATACAATAAATTGTATTTGAAATGAACAAAGGCCGACATGGTACAATCGTCTGTGCCAGTATTGTAAACTCTGGGATAAAGAGAAATATCTTTCTCGCGTCAATAATTCAGCATTCAGCTCAGTTCATATTTAAGCAGGTGGAAGCCAGTAACAAATAAAAAAGGTACGTGACGTTTCTCGTCGTTTTTGTGAAGGGAAATTGGTTTTTACAACTAGAAACAACGAGAGAGCTCGCTACTTGAATACTAATGATTTGTAAATTAACTAATCTCGTTTTAATTTGAGTACGTTTCGTGTTAAAGAAATTAATCAATTTTCCTTATAGCTGTAGGTATTAGGAATTACTGATTGTTTAATGCTATTTTTCAGTATAAATTAAGTTTAGTTATTATTGGCTAATATTCCTAAACTTAATTTATAATTTAATCTGTCTTTGGAAGGGATTGACAATGGCCGGGTTAGTATCTTAACACTGTTGTACTTGTGGGAGAGATATGCTGTAGCATATTTAGCACTAATTGGACCGTCTCGTCTGAAGTGATACCACGGGATTACAGAACGGTGCTACTACTGTGTTTCGCGGAGCGAGTGAAGATATCGGTGGTCCTTGAAATATACCGCTTAAGCGGCGTAAAGTCGGTAACATAACGAAAGCGCGGATAGTGGCGTGGTTGTCTGTGGGCGGCGGGGTTTTCATACCATACAAGAGACCCACTTGCTCCGTCGTCCGTGTAAATTGCCTAATTTGAGTAAAAATTTCTATAAAAGGTTATTTTATTTTATATTGCTGGACAATGTACTGTCCGCCAAAGTACCATATAATACAACTCTGGATTCTGCCATGCTTTCCGCCATTTTTAATAGAACTGAACAAGAACAAAGTATCAAGAAGTGTCGGGAAACCACTCCTCACAACAGCACTAAAGCTAATAACATGAAATGAAAATTTAGAACATTCTCGCTGCGCAAGTTTGCGAGTTAAACTTCTTAACAATTTAAAAGTAGGATTCTAACGTCCGAAGTTTCGCAACTTGGACAAAGAAACTCGCGTGGAAACGCTGCCTTTCTAAGCTTCAACATACAGCATACTGGTCAGTAATACAGTTTAAATTGTTTATAGTATTTTCTTAAATTTTCTACTTGAAGAAATTTTCTATACTACTGTAAAGAGGAAATATTTAATTGTTTGACACAAAACTGAATTGCTCTCTGATACCACATGGCAAAATCTCTGATAATAATATATTTTAGTGTTCATTTTAATTCTTACCGCGTTCAATACAATTATATAAACTTTAGTATAAAATATTATATGCATACCTATAAAAAATCCTTGATATCGTACAATTGATGATTGGATATTTTTTATATAGTATAGCGGACAACGGAGCAGGCTGATCTCCTATATGGTAGGAGAACACCGCTGCCCATGGACAACCGTGCCCTAATCTCAACATTGGTTGTGTTGCTGGCTTATTACGCCGCTTAAGCGGCACTTTTAAAAGCCTCTGATATTCTCACTCACACACAGTACAAGTACGTTTCACGCTAAATATTCTGTGAACTCGTGGTATCACTTCGGACGAGCCGCCCAAATTAGTGCGTCCACATATGCTTCAGCATGGGTCTTCCACTGTTCTATTGGTTCTATTCATTATATATATATAATGAATTTATATTATTTACGTTTATTTATTGACGTTAGAGAGAGATATATATATCTAACGTTTCAGTCCTCTAATATTTAATAAAATCTTGCCAAATAGCAAACAGAAAAAGGTAGTTTCACACCTTAACCCGGTTTAAATTCTCGAATTACATGAAACTCTCCTAGGAGTAATATCACGTAAGATTGTATGAGTAATAAGTATCAAAGCAACGTCTTAATTAAAGCTAACAAACTCATTACTGTGATTTAGCCCAAGTTTCAAATTTGAGCGCCTGTTATTTACTTTGAATTTAGTTGTGATAATTTTAATTTACGCCATTTTTATTCTTATTGCAATGAACTTAGGGCGATATTGCTTTACGTAATATCTAGGCCGGTGGAGTACTTGTGTGTAAGATGTACTTAATTATTGCTCTAATAAAGACAAAGTTGAGATATTGTTCTCGCGATTATTGGATACTATTTTGTTGAGTGTTTGTTGAATTGTGATTTTTTTTATTGCAGGTAATAAATAAAACATAAAGTAAACTATGAAATCATATCCGCGACGTTTAATGCCGAAGTTTACTAATAATACCTAAGGGCACAGTAACTCTGAAGAGGTTTTGCCTTTATTCGCAAGGTCTATAATAGAACCCACAGGGATGAAGTCTTCGAGTCTATATTATTGGAGGTCTGGGTCATAGGAAAGTCGTATGAGGTCTTAGATACGGCTACATAATATAGCACAGTGGATGCCCTTTTTCCTAATGAGGGGATAGATTACAACTAAAACTCAAGTAAATCCAAGTAACTAAGCAAATCTATTGTATTTTATGTTTGTGTATGTATTAAGGGGGAGGGGGGGTAATATTTTTCATTTACCTCTATAGTTTTTTAATTACTATATACGTTTTTATTTTTGTTGATATAATAAACAATATTTTTGAATGTATTTATAAACATTTTAAACTGGAACCGCAAAGAAACAGAATTTTTCTCAGAATGTTTAATTATAAGTGAATCCGAAGATAATTTTTTTTCACTCGGATTCAAATCTAACAATGTTTTTGCACGGCCGATGTGAAGTATGCAAGTTTAGAATTAAAGGGTATATTTTCACAAATTCAATTGTACTGGTCAACCCAAACGAGAGGTCAAATAAGCCTCAAGGGTTCTTAACTCTAAATACGTCAAAGGCAAACGGATTCCGACACGAGAGCTGGACATTCGCTCAGAAAATACGTCACTTTATTGCAATAAGAAGGTCTTATATCCACATCTATTTTGCTGTATATAATAAATAAATAAAAATAATATTAATTTATTTCCTATCAAAAGGGAACAAAATATCCTTAAATTAACTCACAAACAAAATCCTCAAATAAGTCGAAGCCTTTGAGAGAGCTGTGAATATATATATGTACTTACAGGATTATATATACTCCGTACAAAGTAATTTACTTTTAATATAAAGTTAACTCAGTTTTCATCCATGGGAGAGCCATGCTGATGTGATTGCAAATGAGGATGACATGGTATGGGACGGTTCATCCGATACCACGGGCTTACAGAATGCTAATCGTGAAGCGGTACTTGTATTGTTGTACTCTAAATTACATGATGAAAGAAAATGTAAATATTTAGACGTAAATAAGTCTTAATAAGAGTCTTAAGTTCTTAATCTTAAATACAAAATATTGTAAAATTGTAATAATTAAACTTTATGATCTGGGCGTGTTCCTATATAATACAAAATCTTTTGGTTATATTTAATTTTGTTGTCGAAGAATTTCTAAATGACGAATTTAGATTCGTATGTTTTCACAAGTAATGGAGTTTAAGATATCCGCGGAATTCTTTTAAGAAATGTCCTTTTGCCACTTTCCTCTTTGAATATTTAAATCTTTAATATTCTGCGTAAATAATATTGGATAAATGTTTTTTATTTTGGTGGAAAATTGAAGAGAAGTTTTAATTTCTTTTATGCTTTATATTATATATATCTTTTAAGATTGAGTCTTTATGTAGCAATAAACGCCATTATATAAGAGGCAAATTTCATTGTTTTACAGCAGTAATCGGAGCAAACCATCTAGTGATTATGCGATATCACCGCCCTTGGACAACCGCACCAACATCCGCGCTTTAGTAGTGTTACCGGCTTTTTACACCGCTTAAACGGTATATCTTTGTTGGCGTCAACATTACACAGTATACTCAGCGAAACAGTAGCACTGTTTCAAGCTGGTATTTTGTGAGCCCGTTGTATCATTAAGTCTACAGAGCCCAGTTAGTGCGTAAGCGTGGCTCTACCATGGATTTTTCTTCACTTTTTTAAGTGGCTGTAATAAAATTTTCTAAGCATTTTAACGATATGGTGTCATCGTCAGGCGAACAGTCCCCACGCGTGACGTCATTCCCCCACAATTTACGACGTCACGGGCTATTAGCGCAACGAACCGAATTTACTGTCGAATATATTTGTATCTATTTCTTAGCTTACTATATGTGGCTGAGGAATTGCCGGAAATATGTATAATAAAACAATACAACTTAGGGACCTTCAAAAGAGCTTAGGTACCTTTTTTATAGCATAGCGGACAATGGAGCAGGTTGCTCCTAAATGGTAAGATAACACCGCCGCCATCACCAACCACGCCACAGTCCGCGCATTAGTTGTGTTGCTTTTTGCCCCGTTTAAGCGGAATAATTAAGGACCTCTATTAATATTCATTCTCTATTTGTATCAATTCGGACTATAGGTTTTAATAATATCTTACTTGGAAGAGGCATGCTGAAACATGAGCTCTATAATTTCATAGTCTTGTCCGGAGATATTCGGGCTCACAAAATACCAGCGTAATTGTTATACAGAGTGCGGTTATCGGAGGCTTGTATGTGATATAAGTTAAGTTGAATTAAATATGTACTGCGGACAGTGGCGTGATTGTCCTTGGACGGCGGTGTCATCTTACTATTTATATATTTATATAGGTCCACCTGCTCCGTTATTCGCTATAATCACTCAGCAAAACAACATGACATTTCATTCCTAGACAGTGACAGCGCTTATCCAGGCCAACATCTTCAAAGCTATCAAAGTATTCAAAGTATCGGATGTTTCACGTATCATGGCCTCGAAATTGACCTCAGCACGAGACCCTAGTTCCAAACACCACTATCATTTCCGCGACGCCTCATTGCACAGGACTCCACATTACTACTTTGCACCCTTGTTTTTAAATCTCGTCTCTGAGTTGGAATTTATTACGTCATGCATTAGGGCATCGAACGATAATACGTTTATAACTGAATATGCCTCGTAATTTGATATTAAAAGGAAAAGGGTGCGCCCATTTGTTTCAAAACAAAATTAGGAAGCGACACATTTTTTCAATAGCTGCATACAAAAATACATAGGAATGGTTCATATTTTCATGAAATAATAGGTTGGGTGTCCTCAAAAGGTCTCTATTAAAAGATAAAAGACTAAAATTTCACCATTTTGTTGGTAAGTATGTGATATTTCTACCAGTTCTTCTTATGATTAATTTTTTTATAATGTAGCGGATTAAGAAACTTACAGGAGTCTTAAAAGTAAGAGATCACCGCTGCATTTAAATACATTTTAAAAATCATTGAACCGTCTACCCATGATGTTACTCTTATGTTTAAAAATCATGAAGCCATTTGTTAAAACATGCGATTTATTCGGGATTCGAACCTAAGATCGTGACGAATGTAATGATAACATCACAGATTGTCTTGTGTTATCATCAATAAACTGCTGTCCATGGGCGGTATTGATCTCGTAACTAGTTCCGCCTGCTCCGTAGTCCGCTATATATTATAAAGCGATTTCATTATTTTATATTTTAATATTATCTTTCTTATAGTATAGCGGATATTTGAGGAGGTGGGTCTCCTTTACGGCAAGAGAACACCGCCACCCATAGACAGCCGCGCCACATCCGCGCTTTCGTTATGTTGCCGGCTTTTTACGCCACTTAAGCTGCATTTTAAAGGCCTCCGATATCCTCACTCACTCAGCGAATCACAGTAGAAGAACCGTTTCAAGTACAACTACCATTTCACACTGAGTAAAAATATTATCTAGGTTTTAAAAATCCTCAGAAGATATATTTCAATGTATATGCTCCCCCATGCGTTCGCTCCCTCAGTCGCGTTTCTTCGCTTGCCATTTCCTGAAAGAAGGCAGGCACTCGAAAGAGATATTAAAACTGATGTGAGGGGCACTTAGATGAAAGGGATTGTTTCGCTGCATTTTTGACAATGACAAAAGGAAACGCTGTGACGTTCTTTCGGCATTACACTCACATATATATATTATAATATATATATTTATATATATAAACATATCATATATATTTTTAATGAAAATCGGTCAGTAAACAAGCAGAACTCACATTAAGGATAAGTCCTACACTCCTGGACACCCCACCTCCCTGCTTGTGGATGCGTTGCCGGCCTTTCAGGGATAAGTTCGCTTTTTTGTAGGTTTCTTTTTAATGAAAACGGTGGAAAACGAGCAGGACGCTCACCTGTCATATACAGCCGCGAGTGCGTTGCCGGCCTTTTAAAGATAGGTACGCTGTTTTTTGAAGGTTTCCAAGTCCTGATTTGGAAATAGGCAGGCAGAATCTACAGAGTGGTAGTGGGCGCAAAATGCCTTAAAATTAATTAAGCTGTGGAACGCAAATATCAAGGAACATAGGAAACTGTGATCTGCTTTGATATAATTTAGCTGTGGTTATTAATCCAAACAACTCAGAACCTTCCCTTGATAATTGCGATAAAATATGCTGAAAAAACCAACATCTCTACGCACCGCCACAGAGTCAAGATTACCCACCTTGTGATTTTTCCATCTCATGGAATTGTTTATAATAAAACGATTCTTTCTGTGTAATCAAGTTGCTAATCTATGAGTGACCCTGTTTGACGACAGCCGCTGTCAGCGGTCACCCTCGGTCGTTACATATAATCCTGGGCAGTTCAAAAATACGGCCACTGTTAAATATTTTTATGCCGTCCCTAATTTTATGGTAGGTTTTACTTACAGAAGGGGAAAATCAACAGGCGAGGTGATTTGAAAACGTTGTGTTATAACTTCAGCAAGCTACGATGGGTTTTTTAATGTTTAAGACAATAGGACAGGCGGGTCTTATGGTGGTTGGTACCACCTTTAAAAATTTACGCCACAATCCGCATTTTTGCGTAGCCGACTTTTAATGTCGCGGTAGACTTAACTCATACAGCATCTTTGATAACTTAACTTATACAGCGGTACAATAAAATTTACGCTAGTGTTCTGTAAGCACTAGCGTAGCACGGTTTCAGTCTGGATAAATTGGCCTATCAGTGCGATAGCATATGGCGCAGCTTGGCTCTCCCACGGGTAACACAGTATTAAGACACTCGCCGGCCGCTGTCCTTCCTTCCTTTCATCCTTCAAAAGATAGAGTAAATTGTAATTTTTTATTTTTTCGGCGGGGTCCGGGATTGAACACAAAAACTCTCGAAGCACTACGAAGCTCTCAGAAAAATTTTTGCTTTAATATTCTAATTACATATCAATTGTTTCCATGTAAAAACTAAGTATTACTTTATTAAGTACTTCTACTGTGTTTTTCTAAGTGAGTGAGGATATCCGAGGCCCTAAAAATGCCGTTTAAGCGGCAAAAAGGCGACAACACAACCAATACGGGGAATGTAGCGCGGTTGTCCATTGCGGCGGTGTTCTCTTAGCATATAGAAGATCCACCTACTCTATAGTCCGCTGTAACATAAAAAGTAGGAATATTTGTTCATGCTGAGTATTCTGTGAATCTGAATTATGCCCGAAGATTTAGACTATAAATTTCTCACTCCCAACCACTTTTTATAACATAAACCAAGTATATATAAAAGACCTAAAAACCAGACTACACGGACGTGATCAATTCGAGAATAAATATCCAAGTGAAACTAAAATACCAAAGAAGCGATTCTCGTATTGATCCGACACTAATTCCCCTAATCCACTTACGCCTACCGGAATAAGTATGAGTGACACCGGTTTTATGAATGGGTAAACTACCCATACGTATTTCGATGTGATTTTAGCTTAAAAAGAAATCTATATCAGATTTTATACCATACAGCGATACTGACGCACTAAGTTGGCCGACTCTGGGGTACTATGGGTTTTTTATGGTATAGCGGGCATTGGAGCAGGTGGATCTCTATGGTAAGAGATCGAGGCCCATGGACAAACGCACAAAATTCTACACTTGCTGTATTGCCGGTTTTTTACGCCAATGAAACGGTAAAATTTGAAGGGCCTCTGATATCCTCACTCAGTCAGCGAAACAATACATGTATTATTTTACGCAGGTATTCTGTGACCTCATGGTATCACCCAGCCCAATAGTGCGTCAGTGTGGGTCTCTTACACTAAACGTTTTGCATGTAAATAAACAAATTTTTTATCGAAAAAATCGAATAATAACTATGAATTACACTTAAAAATTCGCCATCGTAAAATCTCAAGGAAAATGGCAACGAAAATAATTTCACGAAAAAAATATATTTCACGCGAAATCCTATTACATCAGCGTAAATATATTCATATCATTTGGCCAAGAGCAAGCGCTGTCT
>DWCF01005807.1:0-13505 GCA_018230265.1 Delias oraia
GCTTCAAGGTTTAAATCACTTACTTTGTATAATAGCATTAGACATTTAAAACCGATTTCATATTTGAATTCGCATTTTGAATGAACATTTATAAATGAAAATTATTTACGAAGAAAATGTCAATTGAGAGCGAACATTTTCAATGGGTGGAAAATTTCAAAGAAATTAATACAAGGTGAAATTTTTTTATAGGTTGTTACGCCGGGAACTCGACGTTGATAAATTTTATCGGTTTTCTTAAGAATAGTGTCTTTGAGGTGACAACCAGGGCTTCTTGAAAAATTAAAAACGTTAGTCGAGAAACGTATTCTACTATATTGACAACTACTTAAATTTTATACCGTTATGTTTCCCCAATAATTAGATTCTATTTCTAAAGTCTCTCTTTTCTAATTGAAATAGAAACAAAATAAATTTATTATATTCTAGTACATTTAAATAAAAAAGGACAGAACGGGAAACAAATATTTTAAATTATTAAATCAAAATCCGCTTGTCAAAAATATATCTCGTGTTGTAAATTGTTATATAATTTTACAGCGCAACATTTGAAGTAAGCGTTTTCTTAAAATAATCAAAAACTATTATACTTTATAATAATAAAATGAGTTAGATCTTTAAAACATACAAGACATATTTTTTCTTCTTTTTATAGACTCTGGAACGTTACAATAATGATATAGGTACTACACAAAAGCCACTACATCAAGAGAGGTTTTGTAAAGAGGGTCATCGAGGGTTGAAATGCAAATGCTATTTTTACCTAGAAGTAGTATAAAGCTATGTCTATATATGACCTATAAGCTACTTTTTTATAGTATAGCGGAGAGAAGGTGGCCCATCCGCCGCCCATCGCCAACCGCGTCACAGTCCGCGCTTTGGATTTTTTTCCGACTTTTTACGCCACTTAAGCGGCATTACTAAGAGCCTCCGATATCTTCACTCACTCTGTGAAATACAGTACAAGTACTGTTTCATGCGGAGTATTCTGTGAGCCCATGGTATCATTTCGGACGAGCCGGCGCAATGAGTGCGTCAACATATACTTCAGCGTGGCTCTCCCAAGGGTGAGACAGTATTAAGACACTCGCCCGGCTACTATGAAGCCCTTCCAGTATAAATTATAAATTCAATTATAATTATCCGGACTGGGATTCAAACCTCTCGCCTGGTGGTACACTTTTAAAATTATTAAGGTACGATGCTCTCAAATTAACTTTTACACGTCATATAAAAAGGATACACATTTGTAAATCCATAGACACTGCAAATCTATTTAATATGGTTAATTAATAAGACGTAAAATCGACCGATCAGGTATTATGAAAGTCAACATTAATGTAGTATTTAGTCCGGGATTGTTTAGCCAATACAAACATAGCTGACCCGTGAATTTACATAACATTTGTTTGTTTTCCACTCCATAATATCCAGTATTAATATGCAAATGACTCAGAGTATTTGTTATTATGCGATTACAGACTTTGTTTGAATTGTAAGGGTTACATACTTTAAATTTTTATTATATTATAATTTAAATATACGATTTTATTTCTGGAAAAATAGGATAAAGTTATAAAATATAAATAATTTAGGGATTCATCAATAACATTTTTGCTTTATTGTTATTAAATTAATAGTTACCCGAGGCTTAGTAATAGTTAGGCAAATATCTCCCTGGCGCTTTTATTCTCTTTATAAAAATATAAAAGTGTTAAAGTGATTGGATTTAGTTCAAATATACGCCGTTTTCTTCGATAACCTGTTGATCTAGACGTCATCTACATCATACCGTAGAAGTACCCCCTCGTAGATGCCCCTCTCCTTATTTGCGATGATCTCGGACAGCCAATTTTCACAAACCTCTTTTGAGTTAAACTTTACACCGCCAAGGGCGTTCGCCATGGACAGAAACAGGTGGTAATCACTTGGCGCTATGTCCAGGGTATAAGGTGGATGCGATAAAACCTCCTATCCGAGCTGCCGTAGTTTCTGACGAGTTATGAACGGAGTGCATGGTCTGGCGTTGTCCTGTCCTGTTGCCCAATTCTCCACGTTTCTGGTCAATCGCCAGAAATAATTAATAAAAATATAAATAATAAAGAAACTAGTTGTCAAGTTGTTCTCAGTAGATGGTAGAATAAAGCAATTGGCAACATGGGAACTGCTCATAGTGGATGATTCCCTTCTAATCCCACCAAACACACAGCAAATTATAATTATATAATAAAATGTATCGATCTTTGTTCTATTCAAAAGTGTCGTTATTGTTACATACGAAACTATACCATTTGATATATTTAGTTACAATTTAAATCTATTTATTTGTTATTGACTATCGATACATACAATTATCTGATTAAGATTCATATGCGTTCAGGTCGAGGAGCAACAAACCTTCAAAAAAACTTAAAATTGCTCTACACGCTTATTGTATAAATAAAAATATAAAATCTAAGTTATTTCAATAGACTAATAGAAGAGAACATAGAACATATGACAACAAATACCACGTTCTAAACAGATTCAATTGAAATTAACTTCAAATTAGCAATTCGACTCATACTTCTCTGTGCTATTATTTAATAATGTAACTTCCATTTCTTTACGAAACTTGTGAAATTTTAATCAAAACGCATGCAAATTGGTGTGGACGGTTGCCAAGAAAAGTATTGCAACTTTCCTTCTTGAAATATAACTCATAATTACTATTCGCTTTCGGAAGACAATCAAAACTATCACTCTTTCAAGCCAGCCATTCTTTGAACCCCAATTTTTAACAGACTTTTGGCATAGGAAATGGAAAAATGGTGACAAATAATTCAACGGATTGACAACTCTGAACCTTTTTATAGACTATATGTACACATCATTAATTTTGTAAATGTTTTCGCTGGTTGTATTCTATGTATTATATTATATTATATAATTCATAGTCTGCAATTTATGGCCCACGCATTCCAATAATGATATAGATCTTGTGTCTGGAGTAAACGCTCTAAAATATTTACAAGTTACACCCATGGGAGAGCCACGCTGAAGCATATGCTGACGCACAAATTGGGACGGTTCGTCCGATGTGATACCACGGGCTCACAGAATACTCAGAGTAAAACAGTTCTTGTACTGTGCATTGCAGAGTGAATGAAGATATCGGAAGCCCTTAAGCGGCGTAAAAAGCCGACAACATAACCAATGCGCGGTTGTTCATGGGCGGCGGTGTTCTCTTACCATTTAAGAGATCTACCTGCTCTGTTGTCCGCTATACTATAAAATAAAGTTGTGTAAAACAAACCAGTTTAAATAGTTTAGTAAAATGTTAATTCTTATAATATTAAAGTATAATTACATTTTGAAAAAGAATTCTATGAAAAATATTGAACGCTGTGAAAGTACTTTACGAGTTTTAAATGGGACGTTACTATTTTTATCTGTTTCCGAGACGATTTGAATATAATATTGTCGCAACGATATTATCATTGATACAGAAATCTCGTATTTCTTACTTTAAATTTATCATTTTAAACATAATATCTCGAGCACATATAAATGAATAATAAATACAAAATATTCGAATATTTCTTCGTATATATGAATCAAATAATTTAAGAATTTGCGCGAGAGAATTGAAGCGAGAGGTATCGGGTTTGAATCCCGCTCCGGAGAATTATAAATTATAATTTAATTAATTTTTTTTGGTGTCTGGAAGGGCGTGACAGTGCCCGGACGAGTGTCCTAATACTGTCACCCTAGTGGCAAAGCCATATTGCTGAATCACTAATTGGCCGGCTCGTCCAAAGTGATACCACGGGCTCACAGAATACTCAACGTGACATAGTAGTTGTACTTGAAATGGTGCCTCTACTGTGTTTCGCTGAGTGAGGATATCGTAGACCCTTAAAATGTCGCTTAAGTGTCTGACTGTGGCGCGATTGTCCATATTCCTATATAGAAAACCTGCCTTCTCCGTTGTCAGCTACACCATAAAAAATATTCACCTGACTGACAGTCATTTATGCATATAGAAACTATTTACAAATACAAACACGTTGTTTATTACAACATATAAAGGTAAGGACACACTGCCTATTAAATCATGAGAAATTGTTAACAACAGAACCTAAATCCACCTAGTCTTTACCATTCATTCAAATGATGTTTTACCAATTCCGTATCTAGAAAGGATTATTTTCAACATTGATAGAATATTTAACAATACAGCGTAGAATGGTAGAGGTATAAAAAGGCAATGCTTGAATTATAGATACAAAAAGAACTTTGAAAGGTGAATATACAGAATACTCACTGTGAAATGGTAGTTGTACTAAAAACGGTGCTTCTACTATGTTTCGCTGAGTGAGTGAGGATATCAGAGGCCCTTGAAAATGTCGCTAAAGTAACATACAAAGCCGGAAACAAAACTAATGCGCGGACTGTGGCGCGGTTGTTCATGGACGGCAGTGTTTTCTTACCATATAAGAGACTCACCCGCTATACCACAAAATAACAATATTGTCTTGTATTTAAATAGATTAGAGAATCATAAATTTTACCCGGCGCAAACTATCGAATATATTATTGCAAATTATTAACGAAAACGATGCGCAAACTAACATGACGCAGTGATTTATAATACTTTAAAAGCAATCAAAGTTACAGCTAGAATTTTTCGGTTAACTTGTATTAAAAGCTATGGTACAAAGCGTAACATAGTGAAACTCATTATGGTTTCAAACGCTGAATAATACTGAAATGTGAAAAATTTCCGTTTTTGCTATGGTCTGTTCATACATATTGGAAAATGCAATTGCGGGTTTGCTATTGTTTCTCGGCTTTAGATCGATGGACTAGTTTTTTCCTGTGAGTGATTGTGTTGGGGTCGAAACGATTGAAATAGTTCCTATAGCTTTCAACTGAGATTATTATTTGCATAATGTGGCTGTGGAATGCATTTTGCAATTTCTTGTTTTAAGAATTATTTCTTAAAATTTTCGATAAAATGTTTTTTTAAAGTAACAGATGAATTAATTCTTATTGTAAATATATACATGTAATCATGTATATATTTACAATTGACCGCGATACTATACAAACTCTAAATTCAAACTCTTTACTACACAAATGATTCAGTAATATTTTATCAAATTGAAACATCTATTAAACGATGTTTGTATTTACATTAAGTACGTGCTCTCTGTAGATATGTATATTTCTATTATGACCTGAGCTGAATGTTGCAATCTCGCCAAGTGACTTGAGCAACGTGTTTCACAGTCCCATCGTTCCATTAGGAAATAAATGATAGGTTCTTATAATTGTCAATTTTAAGTTTTTTTGAAGGTTTCAACACTCTCAGGCCATAATATGTATGGTAAAGATACCTGTGACCAAATTTATTATTTTGATATTTGGCGCGAGCTCTAAAGCTGACACGAGTCTTTGAATAATGTTTTTGGCAAAAGTTACAACGTTTTATGGCGCTCTACCTTAACTGGGTTTAAATACGTGAAGCTTATAGTTGAAGCGTTTTAAATACACATTTGTCATAGTTAGCGTAGAGAACAATTTTAAGTAGCACATTCTAGCTTCATAAAAAAATTACCAGTTGAATATTTTCTAGCCGCATTATGGTTGCTATGAAATTTGCAATTTGAAAGCATAAGCGAGTCGCTAAAAGCAACTATGTGACATGAATCACAAAGCTAATATTCTGTATGTTCCTATTTCTATGATGAAAATATTTTAATTTTGTTTTTAAAATTAAATATTTTATATAATCGCATTTAATTACAATTGTGATTCATCTTAAACACCCCGATAGGTAGCAGCGCCAGCATAATATGGTGTCCTGTGATTCATTTAGACATTCAGCCTTATATGGTAGGGTTCTGTGTAGCGATAGCAACCGCCTCCGCCGGATACGGAGGCGAGGACCTTGCTTCGTCGTCAGACTCAACCCGGTGAGCTTCCGACTTGCGCCTCAGGCGGCCCATGCCCTTGCGACGGTCAAAGCCGTGGTTCATGTCTCGCAGGACGACCTTGCGCTAGTCGCGGCTAAAAATCAATTCAGGGCGAGCGTATGGCTCGCCCCAAAAGACCATGTGAATCTGTGATGGCTGTATGGCTGGCAGTAAATAGCCCTACCAAGAAAAAGATATAAGCCTAGCATTTAGCCAAACAGAAATTAAGTAATATTATTTTGTACTTAGAGCGTTACTGATGTAGCGAAATCATCAATAATTGAAAACAAAAGAAGTGAAAAATATTAAAATCTGTATAAATTTTGTATGGTAAAATTATAATAACTTAAGATATAGTTATTTAATTATGACAACTTGCTTACTGGTGAAGACGCGTGTTCAACACTTCCGTCTGACTGTAGTGCAGTATAAATTGGAATTCCAAACTTAGAGCAGTGGCGGGGTGCTAGCACTTGCAAAGCTTATCTCACCATGACAGGACTCTGGTGAATATACACGAGGAAATCTCTAATCCACTTATATATACTCAATGACGTCAACTTGGTATGCATTTGGTCGTTTTAAATTCTGTGATTTTGACTTTAAATTCTGAACTTAATAATGTACTTTTACTTTATATACGCATTTAATATAAAACTAGACTTAAGTGATAATTGTCTAATAAGATATAGCCTCATCAAAGACGGAAGCCGGCAGTGCAAGTAACACAGCCAAACAATTTTTTTGTATTCGCCTGAAGTATCGTCAGCGTTGTAGAACTATTATCCGGTATATAATTCTCTATTTAGGTTAACTAAAGAAGCAGGGCACCTCTAAGGGGACCATCATTAGGTGACCACATATACCATTACTATAATTAACACACTGAATGGTCGGAACACTTGTTTAGTTTTATAGAGTTCTAATTGGGACGGCTCGTTCGAAGTGATACCACGGTCTCACAGAATACTCAGCGTGCAACGGTAGTTGTACGTGAAACATGCTTCTATTGTGTTTCGCAGAGTGAGTGAGGATATCGGAGGCCCTTAAAAGTGTTGCTTAAGGCTTATTGGTTTTTACGGCGTAAAAAAGCAGCCAAAGCAACCAATGCGCGGACTGTGGCGCGGTTGTTTATGGGCGGCGGTGCTCTCTTACCATATAGGATACCTGCTTCGATGTCCACAATAGAATAAAATAAATACCAATTACGAGACAATAATATGCACACCTACATCAAAGTAAAGCTATAGATAAATGATTATAATCTTTTGGCAGAGTTTCAGTCCTTTCAAATGCAGTTATAACGTTAGCTTTATCAGTCCATACGAGCATAATGTCACTTAGAAGACAGGGTTTGTAGTGTAGGGTTGCCAACTATGCACAATATTGCCTCTCGTGATAAGACCACAGAATAACTCAAATAAAAGGTAAAAATTGTATTTTATTTCCTAAATAATCTATTGTATTCTATAACTTTTATACTATAATTTCGTATTACTAGAACTGTCCGTATTACAATTAACAATGTTGTATTTTGCTTTGACTTATCATAAATATCTATGAAACATATATTTTTGACAACCCTATTCTTAAGTCACATTTGCATTAAAAGCGTGGAATTATTGTGTCTACTTTCCTCGCCTTGAAGTTTTCACATATTTCACCATATGGTTGCAACTTCCTGTTATCGATGCAATTTCTGTGTAGTTTTCACAGCCATGCTGATTGGATCGGCTCGTCCGAAATGATACCGCAGGCTCACAGTATACTCAGTCTGTTATGGTAGTTTTTTCTACTGTTTTTTCGAGTGAGTGAGAATATTGGAGGCCCTTAAAAAATCATATTAATTGGCGTAAAAAGAAGGCAACACAATCAACGCACGAACTGTGGCGCAGGTTGTCCGATATACTATGAAAAAAAGTTAACATTAGTAAGAATTTATAATAATTAATGATATTGCAAAAGAGAATATTTTGTTAATTTTGGCGTCATAATAATTACGACCGCGTCATGTTTTATATTGTACTACAAATAAAAATGGTTAGTAGTTACAAAACAACATTATTTAAAAAGAAAATAAATTTATTTACCATTATTAATTATTTTGTATCATGATATGAACTTAATGTTTTACTAAATTTTATTGACCTGAACACAACCAAATCTTTGAGTGCGATGTTCTTCTCCTTAATAACATTAATATTTACGTTATATAATATCGACCGTTGGAAATTTTAATAATATAACATTTTAATATTCCCAATTAAAATCCTAGTCATCCAATGCATAGATTATAAATTGTAACTTCAAAAGTCATGAAAGTCACATTTTTATGATTAATGGTTTTATAAAAATTTGCTACAAACGCATGCTATATTTTACGATTTAGATTGTTTTCATTTCGTTCGCGACGATGAATATTATTTAAACCAAAAAATTGGATTCACTCATCCGGACATTCAATTCCCATTTTGTAGTTTTTTAATGAAATTATGCGTATATATTTTAATGTTTATATGGTTTTTTTTTATAGTATAGCGGACAACGGAGCAGGTTTGTCTTCTATATGGTAATAGAAGCCTCAGTCCGCCTATTGGTTGTGTTGCTGGCTTTTTACGCACCTTAAGGGGCACTTTTAAAGGCCTCAGATATCCTCACTCACTCTGCGAAACACAGTACAAGTACCGTTTCAAACTAGGTATTCTGTGAACCCGTGGTATCACTGCGGACGAGCCGGCCCAATTTGTGCGTCAGCATATGACTCAGCATGGCTCTCCCACGGGTGCAGATTACCAGGATTTTGTTATTAAATTATAATTATGGAGATCCGCGCCACAGTCCTCACTTATTGGTTATGTTATCGGCTTTTTAAACCACTTAAGCGGCATTTTTAAGTGCCTCCGATATCCTCAGCGAAACACAGTAGAAGCAGTTATATATATGTAAAGAAAAATATATTTTCTTGTATCTGTATGTTCTTACATACGTAGTCTGTGATGGTATGGTAGTCTGTGATGAAATGAGATTGTAAAATTTGTGATTTGGGAACGTGTCAATTGTAAGCATTAAATGTCGTTTCTTTTATTGCAGAGAAACTCAGTTGTGTATCATTGACTGTTGTTCCAAATCACTACAAACAAAATCCATCCTTCATAATACATATAAATTGGGCATTATTAAAATGCAAGAAAGTTAGTGCATAAGCATAAATGACACTAATGAAAAATACGCCGAACAATTTAAATAGAACTTTATTGATACTTGCTTTCTAATAAAATCCCTTTGTGACTCTTTGTCGTAGCTGTAGACGACAAAGATACAGCTGTGTTTATTAAATCCTTATTTATTACACTTACACCTTATTTTAGTTGTATATAATGTTTTATATCTATTGCTAAAGCGTTGCTTGATATATTTTGCACCCGTGGGAGAACCATTCTGTACAGCACAACAACGTAAAATGGTAGTCATACTTGAAACTTTGCTTCTACTTTTTTTCGCTCCAGGAGTGAAGATATCGGAGGCTCTTAAAAATGCCGGTTAAGTGATGTATAAAAAACCGGCAACACAACCAATGCGCGGACTGTGGAGCGGTTGTCCATGGGCGATGGTGTTCTCTTAATATATAGGAGACCTGCCTGCTACATTGTCCACTATACCATAAAAAATCTTAGTCAGCATAAGTTATAATATTATTTTGGCATGAAAATAATTTACGTAGATGAAAGTTTGTTTGCTTATACACTCAAATGATATCACACAACCTTCAGAGGCATTGGGCCCACAATAGGATAGCTTACAATGTGATTTAATTATTAACACATTGTATACACGAACATTGAATAATACATTTTTACTTTGAAATATTTTTTAAATATTTGGCTTTATTTTTTTTATTACAAAGAGACTTAATCTATTCCAACTAATCATAGATTGACATAGAAGTAATAATCTCTTTGAAAATGCACATTTCTTTTAATTGTTTCGATGGTTTAAGTTATATTTGATAGTGCAACATAGGGATAAAACATAAACTATATATTTTACCATACAGCAGGTGCACAAAGATCTTTCCAAAAGCCATGCAAATATACATTTATCAAACGTAGAAGGCATTGATTGGTTGAATAGGTACTAGGGTGGAGGCGACCAGCCGCCGCGAAGGGTAAACTTCGAATTCTACTCTTATTTAACATTTTCTCCTCGAGGCCCTTAACCCTTTCATTCTTCTTCGTTAAAAGCTTCCATATGTTTCACCCTTACTTAAGCCACCGTGTGCCGACTTTCAGGTTTTCTAAGCAAAGATTTATATGTATGACTTCTGATTAGAGTTCGAAAATGTTTTTTTATTAAAAAAAATTTACCAATAGAATATTTTTGTTATGCTATGGAAAACATCTAATATGAAAAATAAGATCTTTCGTTATTAGGTACAACTTTTCGTTTAGCTGCAGGGCCAAGAAAAGCTTATAGCTATATTTAACTCCCTAAGGTGTTAAAATTCCTGATACAATTGTAATCGTAAATGTGACTTTATGTAGCGTAACGATAATTTACTGGTCACCGTGGGCCCATTAAATTGAACAAATACAAATTTGTTACCATATTTCTTAAGATTATTATGATATTATTTATTTGAAATTGAGCATTTTGAATCAAATATTTTATGGTTTAGCGGATAACGGAGCAGGAGTAGCTACTATATGGTAAGAGATTACCGCTATTATAACTAATCTTAATCATTTTACGATATCAGAAAAGATCAATAAAGTAGTATTATTTTTTATTTATTGTAAAAAAAAATCATAGTATAATGGAGAACGGATCTGGCCCAATTAGTGCCTTACCATATGCTTCAGCATGGCTCTCCCACGGGTACGACATTATTAAGACCGAATAAATTATAAATTAAACTATAATTGTCGGGACCGGGATTCGAACCCGATACCTCTGGCTTTGATGGTAGACTTATTAAACCACTTAGCAACCTTATAAACTTATTAAACCACTTAGACTCTCAAAGTAAATTTTAACTTAACGTCAAGAGATTTAGAGCAATGTTTTGTATATTCAACATACAGGTATATCAGGTATATAGGTATCCATTTGTGTTTGTGATTTCAACACCAATTAAAAGTCAAGAAGTCATGCGGAAAATTACTTGTATTAATATAAAACGACTCTGAATTTAATTCAGCTTAACAAAGATCCCAATCAATTTTCAACATTGAAAACAATTATCGGCTCATTATACAGACATGAAATAACCATTCGAGTATACGATTTACATAATTTTCATAAAGATGTCAAAGTTGACCCTTGTCATATAATTTTTAATTAATATTCGCAGATTATACTGGCACCTATAATGTCATTTGAGCGTTCAATTAATTTCCCTGTGACATATTTCTATTTCTATTAAATGTTTCCTTCTGTTTCTCATTTAAACACAATTCAATTTCACCTTGTAATTTGGCTTTGAAACTCAATGAATCAAAACTGGACTAAAATTATAAGATACTATAAAAATTGTAATATGCATTGGTCGTTTTATTTAAAAAATGAGCTTAGAACCGTTGAGATTTTTATTGTATTTTTGTGATCTTTTAGCAATAATTTAAATAATTTTTTGCAGATACATTGAGGATGTAGTGATGTGCGCGCCGGCCACCGCGGCACTTCTTCTAGCCGCGCTGTCTGCTTTACCTTGCCGCGGTAAGACACCTCAAATACAATTTTAGTAGGTACTAACCGGTGTTAAATATTACCGATAACTCTCTGTATTATTTAGTGAAAATTTAACCACGTTACATTACAAATATTATTAATTAAACATTTAAATCGTGGGAGAGCCATGCTGAAGCATATGCGGACGCACTAATTGGGCGGCCCGTCAGAAGTAATACCGCGAGCTCACAGAATACTCATCGTGAAATGGTTCTTGTAGTTTAAACGGTACCTCGACTGTGTTTCGCTGAGTGAGTAAGGATATCAGAGACCCATAAAAATGTCCCATAAGCGGTGTAAAAAAGCGGCAACAAAACCAATACGCGGACTGTGGCGCGGTTGTTTATGGGCGGTGGTGTTCTCTTACCAAATAGGAGACCCACCTACTCTGTTGTCCGCTATACCATAAAAAACATTTAAAATTAGATTTTATCTACAAAGCTAATAGCGGCTTTACATTTAGTTTATAAAAATATTTCTATCTCAGGTACCGACGCCGATGCTTCTACAATAATTGAAGAAAAACACGAAACATTACCACCAACGATTAATAAGTTCTACCAAATGCTCCACGGCACTTTGAATGAAACAACTGACTTAAGCATCTCTTTGCATAGTTTCCTATCTAATTTAATTCCTACATCAATTGATAACTTCGAAGAATGCTGTAACGGCATCTCAGTAGAAAATACTGCAAATGAAACGAAAAGTTCAAATGGTGCTGTAACTCCAATTCTAGATAAGGATAGAAAGCATAGAAAGAGAAAGGTGGATTTTATTCAGCAAAGTGTTGCGTATGAAGTGACAACGGTTGTTTTGCCGCTTCCTGCTGCTTTGGAAAGGAGACGGAAACCAGGGGAGATCGGCTCTAGTGCTCCATTGCTCAATTATATCTTTGATACATATACAAATACTCATCAACACAGGAATGACAGGTAAATTAACTTCGTTCTGATTGTAATAACTTTCATTAATATGTTCATACCTTAAATAAAAAATATAAAGGTATTAGCCATAGACTTTGATTATTACATTAATATATATGTTCGCAATGGTAATTCAGATTTAGCCAAGACATCTTTTATATGGAAATTGTGGCAAACGAGCTGGAGGGTCACCTAGGGTAAGCGGTCCTCCGCCCATGGACACCCCTATTCCTTGAAGATCCGCGGGTGCGTGCCGACCATTAAGGAACATGAACGCTCTTTTCTTGCAGACATATACATATCATCATCATCATTTCAGCCGAAAGACGTCCACTGCTTGACATAGGCCTCTCCCTAGCTAGGGCTTCCATGAATACCTATATAAAATACCTATTCAAATACCTATATATAAAAACATTAAATGCTTTACGAAAATATTCGGTAACTATTTTTACGTATTTTTAATAAAAAAACAGTGACAGAACTTTTAAACTTTTCGACCTAATTTATTTTCATGTCAAAAGTATGTCAGAACATTAAATAGATTACACTGGAAATTGTTAAGTTGTAGTTTCGAATATTCCTTGTAATCTAATAACGTTAATTACTCGGAGAGCCACTATTTACTTGGATTTGTAATTTTCTGGCGTGTACCTTCAAGATGTACCAATTATGTGTATTTCAAAGGCGCTGTTGAGTTAATAGAACATACATACTTCTATATTTTATTTATATAGTAAGACTATACAGTTATCATAACATGATATCCATCACAAGTAAGTTTACCGGCTTACCCGGCTCATCCGAAGTGATATAAAAACGTAAGTTTATTTCCGTCCATAAATAATATAGTTCCTAGCAAAAAGTATTTAAAACTTCATATTTATTTATT
>DWCF01005808.1:0-13497 GCA_018230265.1 Delias oraia
TATAAACAGTTCTTAATTTAGATTTTAAATGAACTTCAATACATTAGCTTTTGATCATTGGTTAAATTTGAGAATCTATATAATGGCCAAGTCCCTTCAAATCTATTAATTTCTTCCAGGATGCTGCGATATGCGTCAAGTTCCACACAGAGAGAGAAAGGAACCCCGACAAGTTCAGTTCCCGGATGAAAAACAAACTGTGGTACTTTGAGTTCGCGACATCCGAGCAATTCGCTGCCAGCTGTAAAAACCTTCACGAAAACATTGATATTGTTGTAAGTAAACAAACGCCAATTAAGAGCCTCGTAGCTTAATGCTTTTAAAATTGTAACTTGAAGCAAGAGGTATCGGGTTCGAATGCCGGTCCGGACAATTATCATTTAATTCATAATTTATTCGGTCTCCCTTCGGTCGGCTCCTCCAGGGCTTGACAGTGGCTGGGCGAGTATCTTAATACTGTCGCACCCGTGGGAGAGTCATGTTGAAGCATATGTTGACGCACTAAGCCAGCAACACAACCAATGCGCGAATTTTTGCGGTGTTCTCTTACCATATAGGAGACCACCTGCTCCGTTGTTCGCTATAGAATAAATAAAATATTTATTAAATAATGTCAGTTTATATAATTAAAATAAAAACCTTAAAAATACTATTTATACAATAAAAATATTTAATTTATACATGAGTCTTAAAATAGGGAAAGTTAAGTATACATCATTAAAATGCATTTCATGTTTATTAAAAATTTATCATTTAAATATATCGCGACATTTATGCTTGACGTAGGTATCACTATTTCAGTGTGTACATTGTAGTTCTTAGACAATAGATCAGTTACTTTCGTTTGAAAATCCTCAATGAACCTATATGTTTTTAGGGACATTTTTTGCATGAAACATTTCTTTTTCCAGTGTGACGGAGCTTCGTTAGAGCTAAATAAAGGAGCAGCCCTTCAAGGCGTTGCCTTACTAAACATCCCGTATGCGCACGGAGGCTCCAACCTGTGGGGCGCCAGCGGGGCGCACCGGCGGGGACGATTTCCCAATGCACAACAAGGTATAGTTATATGGATATTATAGCAATATATCCCTTCGTTTTCTCTGATGAGTATGTGGGATTATGGAGAGGACTTTTGGGTTTTGACGCTGCAATCACCTTTGCCAAATTTCTACTTAGTATAATGTGGGGTTGCAGCCATTTCCTTGCTGAGTTATGTAGATTAGAACTTTAGAAAGAGCTTGAATTCCGTTAAGAAAAATCAATGAACCAAACTCACTGTTTCCTACCGCGATATTTATTTGGGGACCTTCAAGAAAAGAGCGTACACTTTCCTTAAAGGCCGGCAACGCACCCGCGGCTCTGCAAGGGCTGGCGGTGTCTATGGGCGGAGGACCACTTGTCCTGGTTGAGTCTCCAACTCGTTTCCCACCGTTAATATATAATATATATTGTATTAAAAGAAAACAAAACACAACTAGTTTAATATTACTACATCCGGCCTCTTCGCAAACTAGCATTTCGGGCTGCACTAATAAGTAACACTAGAAACTATTTTTTTTCTATTTTCAGATATTGGTGATAAGCTGATTGAAGTAATAGGATTGGAAAATTGCCTACATATGGGGCAAGTGCGAACTGGTAGGTACATCTTTGCATTTCCTTTTCTATTTTTAGATATTTTATATATCCTTATTTTTATATATTTTTAATAAAGCTTACAACGGGGCAGGTGGATCTCCTATATGGTAAGAGAACACCGCTGCCCATGGAAAACCGAGCCACAGTACGCGCATTAGTTGTGTTGCCGGCTTTTTAAGCCATTTAAGCGGTATTTTTAGGGGCCTCTGATATTCTCACTCAACAAAACACAGAACAAGTACCGTTTCACTTTGAGTATTCTATGAGCCCATGATATCACTTCAGATGAGCCGGCCCAAGTAGTGCGTCAGCATATGCTTCAGCATGGCTCTCCCACGGGTTCATATTCGATCGTTTAATGACGTGTTTTATTATAGTAAACGCAACTTTTTGATTTGAGGTAAAACAAACATAATATAATATAATTTTTATGTTTGTACATTTTATAATGTTACGACGACGATAGCATATTTTTATGAACTGAATATATCGTTAAAATAAAGTTTTTAAATTCCTTTTTACGCACGCATGGTTTAAGCAACAACTTAACATATTATTTTAATAAATGTGTCTCATATCTCTAATTTTATTTAGGCCTTCGCGCTTCAGGACGCCGCCTAGCACAGTGCAGTTCGATCACTATCACCACAAAAAGAACCTTCCCTATGCAAATAGACGGGGAACCCTGGATGCAGACACCTTGCAAGGTTTGACATTTAATCTCACTGACAATTGACCCTGCTTTTTGCTACGTATAAGAAACCTCAAGGAATATTTAAAATTATATAAACGTCCTTTGAAATTATATTTATTTCTAAATAGGTTTATGATGTAACTTTACACCAATTAATATTAATTTTCTTAATTTTATTTAGAGCAAGCCTCAAGTCGTACTACGGTCCTGATGTCTGTCTCTTTTAATAAATATATGGATAAAGATATTTACAATGTAACAAGAATCTGTTTTTAATTTAAATTCTCTTATTTAATTTAATATCCGACCCGTTGTATAAAGATTTAATTTTAAACAGATGGGTTGAGAATATCTAGAAACAAATAACTTCAATGTGTCATAAATTGGTTATTGATAATTTCAGATAATAATTACACATAAGAACCAAGTTCCTATGTTGATGGGACCAGCGCCAGAAAAAGGAAGGGGCTTTTTCAAACTATTCAGACAATGCTAGCCGTCCTGCCCGCTCATTCCTCTTTGTACTAGTGCGAAATAGGCGAACTTATTTTATTATATAGTGTAACCAGACCCCGTAAAACTTAGTTTAAAAAAATGTGCAGGATACATGTGAATTATTTATTAAGTACAAATTTTATTTTCTGCTAATAAATGTCCTTTTATCTCTCAATACCTACGATAGTATCTAATCTCAAATAGATTGTGATTTCAGTTAAAATTAAAAACTAAAAAGTCGACTACACTATTGTCTCTTGCGGTCATATACGGGGTTATGGTTTATGTTTAGTTAATTTATTCAGAGATTATATATACTTAAATGTGTTACCGATGATTTTTAATTGACTTTTTCATTGATAAAATGTCTTTACAAAGCGGTCTATTAAAACCGCTAAGTGTAGAACTCGTTCTGCTTTAATACATCTTTAAGGGTAATCTTATAAGTTTCGATATAATTTATTGCTAAATCTATCTTATATTAAGTCACCTCTACCTGTTCTGTAAATAAAAAAATTATAGAGAATTTTTAAAATAGTTTTCATTTTCAATTTTTGGACGATGGGCCTAGGACAGCCCTTTTTACATGCTTTATAAAATATAAAAATTATTTTACAGTACTAAAAATTGGCGTCCATATTTAGAAATATTTAAATTTCAGTTTAAAATTTATAGGATTTGTTTTAAAATGGCCTTAAATTTATTTTAATTTCATTTACTTAATACTGTTATAACATTAAGACTTAGAGTAACATATGGTAAACTGCTGGAGAAATATTCTTTCTTTCACCTTTTTATTTGATAAAAGGGAACATAAATATATCATTAAAATTGTACACATAATTTGCAATTTAGTTCGGCACTAACTAAATATAGTATGCACTTATCAAGATTTAAAATTTTGATTATATATTTTAAATGAGGATATTGTTCGATATAATTTATAATTAAAAGCTTTTTGTAAATATATTGCCAATTATAAAAACGTCCCAAATTTTGGAAAATCGGTGATTTCTTATACAAAAAACAAAATTAAAGATAAATGCAATTTTAATTGAATGAACATAATTTTACATGTAATTTTGTACATGTATTAATAAGATAATTATCAAGTTCAGATAATGATCACTGATTTTCTAAATACTATTTTGAAACGTTTATATTTTATTATATTATGTATAAACTTTAATAAAATATATTGGTAGTGTATCCGAATTAAATATAGTTAAATGTAAATGCTTTTTATGCATTTTGACGAATAACTTAGGCTTTCGTACTCCATATTTAAACTTAAATATTATATATGTTATTTTATTTTTGATCTCAACTATGTATAGCAAAATTTTGTTATTATAGTATCAGAATAGTTTATAAGTGTGACGTTTTATTAAGACTATAGGTACGCCATCCTGAACTTTTGAGTAGTAATTTTTTTAATAAAAACAAATTGCTGACTGTCATGATACCAATGGCTAATTTACTTAAAATTTTACTAAAAAAGTGACTAAAACACTGAATTTTTAAAAATGAAAATGAAAATTATGTAAGTAATTTAATTTTTTAATTATACATATGATATGGTATTTTTACAATGGTATATATGATAACTATTTATTTATTTTGTGTGGTGGAAAAAATAACCATTTTGATACTATTGAAAGAAAATCTGCATTTCAGAATTTAATTACATTTGAATAGGAATTTTATTCAAATTTATTTATGTATGTAGTTATGTTTTTGTTGAGGTGTTTTAGGTTATGTCATAAACGGGTTCTTGTTAAGTTTAAATTATTGCTACAAATATTTAAGAGTATTAATGTTACGCTGTACTTTATTGTAATTTAACTAGTCATACATTTATCTGTTGAACTTGTTTCTATTCATTCATGTTTAATAGTTATATTTTAATAGCTATTAATTCTTTATTCGTTACTTATTTTGGATAAAAATGTTCTCATACTTTATCATTCACGTGTAATTATTCAACAAGCTGGTAGCCTCCCGAGAGGATAATAACATAAACTCAGATGGTAGGGTTCTGTGTAGGGACCGCGACAACAACCGCCTGCGCCCGATACGGAAGCGAGGACCTAGCTACGTCGCTAGACCCACCCCGGTGAGTGTCCGATCGGCTGCTCAGGTGGCCCTTGATACTGCAGCGGCCCAAGCCGAGGTTCGTGTCTCGCAGGAGACGTCCTTCCGCTAGTTGCGGCTAAAAATCAATTCACGGATAGCCTATGGCTCGCCCCAAAAGACGGTGTGAAGTTGTGATGGCTGTATGGCCGGCAGCAAATAGCCCTTCCAAAAAAAAGTGAAATTATTTTTAAAGAACTAAGCTACACCATTTCAGCAAGGTTTATAAGTGATGTTAGATGAGATCATTAAAGTGAGAAGATATGAAAAAGGCACTATTTCTGATCATCAGAATTAACAAAGTAACTCTTATCAGACCAGCAGTATGAAAGTATTTTTTTTCAAACGACTATTAACCTGGTTTTAACACCTTGAAGAAGTAAGACAAAGTGCTTTTATAAGTCTAGATGCTAGAGTCTAGAAATGGATGCCGTATATCCTAAGCGGAATACGCTGCGGATTTTCGTATTTGTAACTACAATAAATCCACGAGAAATTTGTATAATGTAACTATAAATTCAGTACAAAATTCATTATTCACACATAACCTAATGTGTCATTGTTGCCACCGAACTCACTAAGAAGTTTTTTTCTTCATTAACGATCATATTATCAAACGCTGAAACTAAATGTGTATGTGTAATGTTTATGTGTGTGTATTTTATGAATGATAGTTTAGATTGTCAATTTAATTATACAACCTGTTCTTACTCTAATTAATATGTTGGTACAGTATCTGTGGTAATTGCAATCGAATTTTATCGTTACGATTAAAATATTGAATAGCCGGACTATTTACATATTTTTAATTGGATTCCTATGAATCGTAGTAACTACTACTGATATTTTATTTTGAAGTGTTTATAGGCATTGAAAGACAGAAAAATAAATATAAATCTACTTTTATAGTAATTCTGTTTCTATAAGAAAATATCTTATTGAACTTAGGCTAAATATCTATGATATTTTACTAGACACATGCCAATTATATAGGAATTAGTAATTAAATCGACAATTTAAAACTTATTACTATTTCAAAACGTATCTCAACTCATACAGTCTAAATTATTTGACTGTCCGAAGTTTGAATCACGTTCTGAAATATGGATCTTAATATTGAGGTCTACTACAACATAGAGAAATGAATATGGAGGCAAATTTTACAGTACATTTATTACAAATTCCAAAACTGTTGAATTAAAAGAGCTTATGCGAAATGTTTTAAAAGATAATTGATGAAATTTATATATTTTGTTGTTATGATTGTAATTCCATAATATTGTGCTTGTAGTAGACCTCTATAACATGTAATGTAGATGAATTTAGCGAATCGCGGTGAAACCAAACTAAATCTATGCCAGCTTTAATAGATGTAAGTATATTGAATTATTATATAAATGGAATTATTATTGTAATGAATATATTATGTGCATTGAGAATGTTTTATTTAAAATGACGGCTGCTCATGGATTCAATTATTAAAAAATCCATTTAGTTTCCTTTTTGATTTAATTAAACTCTCACTAGGTAATGTATATAATTATTATATAATATATATGTATATAAAATATATGCTATCAAAATAAATATAATGGGGAGTTTTTAACGGATAATGGGGCAAGCGTATCCCCTTATAGTTAGAGATTACCGCTTCCTATAAACAACCACGTAATACACGCACAACAAAAGCGAGTTTCCGTCTAACGGTCTAACTTAGAAATCCTCTGGTATTCTTACCTACTTAGCGAAACTAATAAAAGTACTATTTTACCCTGGAATTCTCTACTCCAGCGGTCGTCACACCTTTCTGACCAAGCACCACACAGGGCCGGACCGCAGTCTATGTGAAAGTGCTTCAAGAATCTTTGCATATTTTTCCATACTGGCCCATATATTTTTATAAACGCGAAAGTATGTGTCAATATGTGTGTTAATTCTTTACTTCAAAGCTAATTTACATGACAACAGTCGCTTTCCGATGTATTCGTACATAAAGTCGGATTATGAATGTTTTTATGGTACATGTAGGTTTTTATAGACTATTAATGCAATTTAAATTTGCCACGGCCCGCAGTTTGACGACCGCGACTCTAACCCCTTCCTGTCGTGAGTATTTCTAACATACGTTAAAAGTACAAAATTGCGTTTAATACTGGAATATTCAAAAAATCTCTCATCACGATTACATATATTAATTTAGTAAAATTATTCGTCCACTTTGTAGGTACGTATCTTTATTCCATTTTATTGGATAGTATAATTGATTCTTTCTGCAGCTTATTGTTCATACGCCTATTCATTTGACTATCATTAATTAAACAGTTGCATAGCGGTTATTGTCGCAAGAGAAATTTCATTATATTTTATTTGTTTTACGATTCTTTGATGTCACACTCAATTTCCCATGCTTAATCATGCGATATAAATATTAGAAAATAAGTACCAACACGCCACACATTTCGTTCAGACTTTAAAGAAGAAGGTACACGAAAATGAAAAACTTTATCATGGTGAGTTGTTTTCGTTGCCTTAAAGGAAGTATTTATTTTTTAAATGTCTCCAATTTAATAACAATGGGGTATCACTTGCAATATAAACCTAGTTCCTATATTTTAACGGATTAGAATACGTTGTCTATGAAGATTTCATATTGAAAAATAAAAATATATTATAATGAATCATTTTTAATTTTTACAAGACTAGTCCTTTTTTTTAAATATTCTTTTTTTATAGTATAGCGGATAATTGCAGGTAGGTCTCCTATATGGTAAGAGAACATCGCCGCCCATGGACAACTGCGCCACAGATCACGCATTGGTTTGGTCGCTGGCTTTTTACGCCACTTAAGCAGTTTTTTAGGGGCCTCTGATATCCACACTCATTCATCGAAACACAGTTCAAGTATCGTTTCTTGTTGATCCGTGGTGTCACTTCGGACGAGCCGGCCCAATTAGTGCATCCGCATATGCTTCAGCATGGCTCTTCCATTGGTGAAAATTCTTAATCTAATATTCTGTTTTAAAACTTATATTAATTTTGCATATATATCTAATATAATGACTTGTATATTTTTAATGACAGGAACAAGTTTGTATTTAATTAAAAAATAAAATAAATTCCATAAAACTTGTTACAGGTTGCGGTAGTTGTAGTAATGGTGATGGTAGCCGTCGTCTACAACCAATGTCCTAATTGCCACCCGAAAGGAGAGATGCCGAGCCCTTGAAGAAATAAATGTTTAGTGCTAAATTATGGTTTTATTTGTAACTGGAAGGATTGGCATGCCTGGCAATAGCACTAAAATATATTATTTTTTATGGTATGACGGAAACACGACAACGGAGCTGGTGGGTCACCTATATGACAAGAAAATGATGACGCCTCCATGGGCGACAGTATCCCATGGGGCCGAGTGTCCCTATTGTTCATACAATCACGCTACAGTCCGCGAATCGGTTGTATTGCAGGGTTGTAAGCCGTTCAAGCGGCATTTTCAAGGACCTTCGATATACTCACTCAAGAAAACAAAGTAGAAGTACCATTTCAAATACAATTATTTTGTGGATCATATTTACAAGCAAATCTCTAAATACAATTTATTAGCTGTACAGTTTAGCTAACTGTGCTAATTTAAGGCCGGCAACGAACCCGCGACTCTCCAAAGGCTAGGGGTGTCCTTTGGCGGAGGACCGTTTATCCTTGGTGAGCTTCCTGCTCGTTGGCGACTGTTTCCATAAAAAAAATAATTGACATCACCAATTTTAACAAACCATATATCAAAATTGCTTTGGAACATTAAATTTAAATTGTGCCTATCGTATGCAATCTTTGCTCCACCTTGACATTAAATGCAATGCTCGTTCTCTGTACTCGTTCATTACGAAAAGCCTTATGCTTTTGGGTGACAGCCATATTTAATGAAGTGATCAAAACCATACAAATAAGTATAAAAAAATATTGGCTACTTAGCCACGAACAATTTATTTCCTTTCGCTTACGATTGGCCCAGAGAGCAAAAATTATTGTTTTGATGGGGAATTTTCCTTTGTTATACAAATTGCAAAAAAAATGAGTTCATTAAGTCCATTTGTGTAACTCTGTATGAACTCAAATTTATAATCTCTTCAAGAACTATTGCATAAGTGTGACCAATTAATTATAACGTCGACACTTTTATAGTCCGGGAGTTGAACGATAAACGCAAACGATTTATTAAAACCGTGTTTATTCAGAGACCTTTGATAAGATATAATTCCTTATTAATTTAGTAATTTGTAATAAATTTACGAGGTTAGTGTACAAACAAATGTGAGTTTATAGCATATTTATGAAAATATTACGTCGCGATTGTATAAGAACTTAATAAAACGCCTACACAAACAATTCCAGAAAGACATAAGGAAACTCGACGTTTTTGTTAATATTTTGCGCCTTGCACGATAAACCGATTTTTATGTCTTACCAATTTATCCTTGAAATATATTTAAACGTACGCCCATTGCTGAAGCTTTTAAAACATTTGAAGTTATAGTATGGCGAATAACGGAGCAGGTAGGTCTCCTATATGGTAAAAGAACACGGCCTCCCATGGACAACCGCGCCACAGTCCACGCATTGATTGTGTTGCCGGCGTTTTACGCCACTTCAGCGGTATTTTTAAGAGCTTCCGATATCCTGAATCACTCAGCGAAATACAGTACAAATACCGTTTCACGTTGAGCATTCTGTGAGCCCGTGGTATCACTTCAGACGAGCCAGCCTATTTAGTGCGTCCGCATATGCTTCAGCATGGCTCTCCATGGGTGAAAAGTTTGCGCGTTCTGAACATTAAAAGATATTTGGAGTCGATAAATACTATTCTGAGGATTACAATTTAAGAAATCACCTCTCGCTCTATGTCGGGTTCATCAAATAAGGCATACCACTTCCCGATCTAGTGACATTTATGTTGTTTCGAATTTATTTGAATTATTTTACATTTCTTTTATATGTAGCGTACTAGATTGTTTTTGTAACACCAGATAAATTCAAATCTTTAAGTGGCTGCTTTTTATATGGATTATTCAAGTATTGTAAATAATTATTGCAACTAATCTATATTCCTATATAGAAAACGCCATTGAAACACAGAAGTGTATTCGGCTGGACTTCATAAAGAGGTGGCGAACTTCGCACACTTTCATTCATATTTAGTTTCCAGATACGAGTATATTTTTTTATTTTATTTATTAGGCTTCATAGGCTCACGCGTGGTATCACTTCGGACGAGCCGGCCCAATTAGTGCGTCCGCATATGCTTCAGCATGGCTCTCCCACGGGTGTAAAAATAAGAGTAGAATATTGTGACATTTCCTGATTTTGTATGAAGAGGCGTAAAAAGTCTTTCATTTTCATAAATCGACCGATATTATTCATATAGAGGCATATGCAAAACATAATTGCATATTTTAAATAAATAACCTACGCATAACTACGTAATTCATTGTATCTAGAGTACGGACTACAATTATTATTTTTCCATTATTTCCATTCATTATTCATATTTAAGTAACGGATCAAATTGTAATGGCAAACTCTTCGCTGTCCTAATAAAATTAAATATAAGAATCGCATGTAAACGTGAACTGAGCTCATTAATTGACACCAACGCTATTTAATTTTAGATTGTAAAACTGACAAAAAAGACATCATTTAATTTGTTTTTTTATTACCTCAAGTTTAATGCCTCAGCATATAATGTACATATATAATAAAAAAAATAGTGTTAGTTGCATTATTTTAAGCGGGTAGCTTCTACAGGAGAAAGACATACTTTTATCTGAATACAAAAACGAGGGGTCATGTTTTTAACAAATCTGTTTCGAGCTTAGTGGTTCCATGGACTTTAGATGGTTTATAAATGCACGGTAGGTATAAAAGGTAAGAAAAGCAAGCAATCTGGCAGGCTAGTAGGAACTGCAAATAGCGAAACAATAATAGCTAAAAGTTCAAGTTACCCGTGCTCTATATTCTATATTCTTAACAGATACCAGAAATAACATTTAATAGCTAAATGATACAATTTACAAGGCAAATAAGACATAAACGATGCCTACATTCTTGTAAGCGAAATATGTCAAGTGATTCAGTGAATCGGTTATGACAAGAAATAAATATGACCAAATGTATGTCCTAAAGCGCGTATTAAGTACATGCAATTATAGGATTTAAAATGTTTTAATAAAGTTTTGAGCGTCTCGTAGATTAATGGTTTTTAAAGTGTACCAAGTGTATGTAGCGAGAGGTATTGGATTACGGTATTGGTACGGACATTTATAAATTGTAATTTATTCGGTCTCTGGAAGGACTTCACAGTGGCCGGACGAGTGTCTTAATATTGTCGTACACATGGGAGAGCCTTGCTGAAGCATATGCCGACGCAGTAGATGAGCCGGCTCGTCCGAAGTGATACAACAGGCTCACTGTATACTCAGCGTGAAAGGATACTTGGACTGTCTTTCGCAGAGTGAGTGAGGATATCGGAGGCCCTTACAAGTGCTCTTAAGCGGCGTAAAAAGCCGGCAACACAACCAATGCGCGGACTGTGGCGCGTTTCTTAATGGGCGGTTTGGTTGCGTTGTTGGCTTTTTTTTACTTAAGCGGTATAATTCGAAGTCCTCCGATATCCTCACTCGGCGAAACACTGTACAAGTACCGATTCACGCTGAGCATTCTGTGAGCCCGTCTTATCACTTCTTTTTAAAACAAATATACATTATAATAAAAAATTACTTAGTTTTGAAAATTATATGCTATAATAGTAACTAATTTTAAGTAGTTTTTGTAGATAAAATTGTAAAAGCATGACGTTTGAAGTAATTATTTGTGATCTTTTCAAAATCAGCCATGTCACATACTTATTGGTATGTCCGCAACTATGAGATCTTATAGATTAATTAATCTAATACAAACTCTATACGGGATAGAAGTGAAACTTCTTCGTTTGTAAATGGTTAATCACCAAGTGAAAATGATAATTACTACGTATTTGGGATTAAAAGTTAAAGAAATAAAATTACATTATTCCGTGCTCTGAGTAAGAATGCGGAAGGAATATCAATACGACAGTACGAATTATGGACGTGGTACATATTAATGCTACAAAGCAGGCAAATGCAGTCGTATTACATACAGATACAAATGACATATCTATAAAATATTATTAATATATTTAAAATACAGATTTTGATTTATATTTGTAACGGAGTTTTGTTTACAAATTTTTAAATATTTAGGCGAATAAAACTGTATCCAACCAATATAATTTATCTTTAGGATTTATGTTAATCAAAAAGCACTGGTTACAGAAGTTTCACAAATAAATTATGTTTTTATTAATAAATGAATGATTACATAATTATTAAAATATTTACTACGAGCAACGAGTGTTATTGAAGGTTGTTGAAATCGTTAATAAAAACACAAGATGATATTGATATCCAAGTTTAGTTGAATAAAAATAAAAATATTAAAGTCTTTTGTAAATAGCAATGAAGGAATGCAAGCGCGTATGGAGCCACATCCATGTTTTTCTTATTTTATGATATTCACTCTTGAAATGGAAACTCCGATAAAATAAACAGCAATTATTTCTAGTTTGGTTCACTTATTGCAAATGTCATCTCGTACTGGTTAAATTTAAAAAGTCATTATCAAGAGTTCATCCGTTTTGAAATGATTGTGATTTTACGTGTATATTTTTCTCCACAACAAATTAAGATATTTGTAATGTTTATAAACGTTTCTTTATGTATTACAAAGGCAGTATTAAAGGCGGCATCAACATATGCTACAGCATGATATTTCGTCGGGAAAGACATTCATCGGCCACTGTAAGCCTTGTCAAAGTCCAAATAAATTATAAATAGGGTGACGGATGACGATTTAAATTAAATAAATGAAAATTATTTGCATCAATCATAAGTTTCAAGATTTTATACTTTTTTATTGATTCAACTTTATAAAATTATAATCCAGCAATGAATTAGCGAAACTGTAGGCAAAAGCTACTATGATAATAACTCAGCTACCAATTTGTACCTTGGAAATGAATCATTGCATAACAATCTGATATATATGTATGTTACAGCTAAATTTTAAATGCAGACCTTGAACATACGCACTTTTCTTTTAAATTTTAATTGATTTATGTGTTTCTTATCATCACTCGGTCAGTATATATTGAAAAATAAGACAAAATATAAAAAATTGTGATGTACGGTTTAAAATATATTTTTCATGCTTGATTAGAAAGTAATTAAAGAAAATGTTTGAATATTAATATTTCAATAAGATGAAAACCAAATCCTGATTTCACATATCGCGTATGCAATTATTTTTATGGTATAGCCGGCAACAGTGCAGGCTAGTCTCCCACATGGTAAGAGAACACCGCCGCCTATGGGCAACCGCGGCACAGTACGCGCTTTGGTTATGTTGCCGGCTTTTTTACTGTTACACGCTGAGATTTGTGTAGCCGTGGTATCACTTTGGATGAG
>DWCF01005809.1:0-13494 GCA_018230265.1 Delias oraia
AAAACATATGCGGTCTCGTACATACACCGAGAAATAGTGCATATGTTACCCTTAAAAGTGCCGCTTAAATGGCGTAACCTGCTGCACAATCAATGCCCTCATTGTGGCCCGGTTGTCCATGTGTGGCGATGTTCTCTTCCATATAGGAGACCTACCTACTCCGTTTTCCGCTATAGATTTAAATAAATCGTTCTTATCGTTTCATAATTGAACGAATTGATTCGGCTGCCTGCAAAGATAAAACTTCTAAACCAATACGAAATGGGGACTTTCAAAACCTACCGTATATCGGAATGGCTAATAAACGCTCGTGGTCCTGCTGTAGCTACGGGTGTCCACGGGCAGTGGACTACCTATCGTATGCGAGCATTTTTCCTCCACTGTAGTATACATGCGTGTTTCAAGATAATACAGCTGTTTCACAGTAATCTGCAGTCAGAATTTGACTTTAAAAAATACAATTCAAAGTTCTTCTTTTCTCAAAAATAAAGATTATTACAAACACTTTTGACTTGTGTGGATTTTCTTGCAGTTCTCGCTTTATAAACAAGTAATAATTAGTGTTACCTTTCTTTAGCGCTTGCAGCGGTCGTGTCTCGACAGCCATTAATGTTGGATGACGGTGTACTTTTGCTATCATTATCTCGGAAGGCGCTAAAAGAACGAAGGCCATTACATCTCAAACGTAACCGTTAATATTCGACTGGTGAAGACTAGCTTCATCAGTTTAGCCTCGTGGCCGTGCGATCTAATAACCTTTCGTAACGTCACGGGTAACGGGCTCGATCCCCGGTCAGAATAGAGTTTATAATTTAGTTCGATATTTGAGTTTGACAGCATCCGAGAGAGTAATAGAGTAGTAGGTACACTATCTTACCCGTCCAAGAGTCATGCTGAAATATATGCAGATGCAATAATTAGGCTAGTCTTGACCGGATTGATACCATGGGCTCACTTAATACTAGCTTGAAATAAATACCGTTGTCTGCTGTATGATACAAATGTATCTTAGCGTTTGAGGTTGCGATTTTATAATACCGTTAATAGTTTTCATTTTTTTAAATAGGTACTTCCGTAATCTATTGATGTATAAAGTACCTACCTTAAACAAAAACATAAATTATACAAAAAGTAATTTGACAGCTCCAACAAAAATTGTTTTCAATTTATCTTTTTTGTTGAAAACATATTTATCCATTGACACGGCGACTGAGTGTTCTGACACGAGTATCACAATTATAAAGAGACTTTTTAATGTTGACTCTTAACTCGTTATTTCAGCTGTAGTTGTATCGGATATTTCATCAGTAATGTAAAAATGAATGTACAAAATATTCTGAATAAAAGCATTATTTAATTATATGAAAGTTATTTTTTAAGATAATCTTTTTATGAGCTAACTAATAAAGTTTAATTTTTCACTTTTAACGGCTAGAAAAGGCTATTTCTCCTCCCAAGCTCACACTTTGTTGAATAAATACGACCTAGTGGAGCACTTCTTAAAACTGTTTAGTTAAAACTCTAGTCTCTTGAGCGTTTTTTAAAATTATCTTCTCTTAGCGTTTATTTTTTTCACATTTTGTTGATGCCCTTTCAAAAATTCAAAAATATACAAACTATTTATTCAATTACTGATATTACTATGAAAAAATATTTCGAATTACTTTTAGAGGTTCTAATTTCAGATAGTTAGACAAATATTTCTAATTACTTTTATATATAACTTACCTATACAACTTAAAAAGACAAACATCAGGATATACAAAAATTAAAAAGGTGAAATAAAAAGACAAAATACAATAAATACTTTTATCTTATTACACGCACTATTATCTGATGCTCTCGAAAATAATGGTTTTCTAATCCTATATCAATTGGTTTTAAATTTACTTCGGTTTTCAAGGGCACATCTTTAATCCAGGACGCAAACAATGGAGGTGTTATAAATTTAACGTGTCCTTGGGTACGTCTGTGTCACCCTACCCTCTTAAAAAGTTATTTTGTGAGATTTTTACTTAAAACGAAAACAAACGATAGTCTTAACTGTTATATACGATGATCTGTTTGTCCATTAGAATGATTATTTTTTTATTAACAAGCCCTCCATTTTAAAGACTACATATGTAGAGAATGTATATATATCGAGAATATCTTCAAATGTAATGTGATTTACCTTTTTAATATTATTTTACATATACAATGATATGATGTTATTTAATGTTTACATACATGCGGGTGTATTTACGACTAATGAGTGTGTTTGTCGTGAAAAATCGCGTGCAACATCGTGTTACATTAGCGAATGCAATGGCAGTAATTGAGTATCACATTAATGTCTCAATTAGCCGTTTGTCGTGTCTAATTGCATCGGCACGCTCCTGAGCTTCGCAAGTGATTCATTGCACCTCTTCACTTTATGCACCAACGATTCTAATGTCGTTACGATTCTTGATTAAACGCCGTTGAGCTGCGCTCTAAGGCTTCACTTGAACCAGTTTCATTTCCTTTTTTTTCACACTCACATTTATACATTTAACACATTTTTTAATGAATTTTTATTCAGGCTTTTGAGTATTGAAATAAAATAGAAAGTCGTATAAGGCGAATTTATTAAATAGTATTTCATTAAAAATCGACTAATTTAATTCGTAGCGCGCTAGCTATTAATTAAATACATAAGACTATATAAGTATAATATTTTTTTTATATAGAGGACAACGGAGCATGTGTGACTTCTATATGGTAAGAGAAAACCGCAGCCGATGAAGTACCGCACCACAGTCCGCGCATTGGTTTTGTTGCCGGCTTTATACACCGCTCAAGGCCGGCACTTTTAAGGGCCTCCGATATCCCCACTCACTAAACCAAACACAGTACAAGTACCGTTTCACGCTGTTTATTCTCTGACCCCGTGGTATCATTTCGGACGATCCGGCCCAGTTAGCGCGTCAGTGCAATGCAACAGTATTAAAACACTCGCCCGGTCACTGTGAATCCCTTCTAAAGATCGATGAAATTATAATACTACGGACCGAGATACGAACCCAATACCTTTAGCTTCATGGTAAACTTTAAACGTGAAAGACCATTAAGTTACATGGCTCTCGAAAATAATAATATTGTTTTAATTTGTATTTTGTATGATGTAAATAATTAGAATAATAAATAATTATACGTAAACGAATAATTCACTTAGATTTTTTTTTGTTACGTATCGTTTATGAAAATTAAAAAAAAGGTCAGTTGTTTTTCAAAATAGCCTACGGATAAATGCGTGGCGTATGCGTCCACTAGCTTCAAAACTCTGAACTGTTTCATTAAAGCGAGCTCTGTAAAACATCCTTTAATCTTAGCTTCAATAACGTCTGGTGATAAATTATAGCCGATGCGGCTCGCCCATATAGATGCAGTAACGATCCAGAAATTGCTTTAGTCATATGTCAACCAAGCAAACGAATGTGTTCCTATTGCGCGACGTTTGTGTAAAGATTTTCCTTTGGAACTGTGATTATTTAGCGTGTGAAAATCTAATTAACTTCAGTTGATAGAAAAGTTAAATGAAAAACCTGTTTCAAAGTTGTTAAATATATAATTTCGTAGGATGTTTTAAATATATGTGTATTTGGTTTTATCCTATATTGTTAAATTTCAATTAAATCAATATGGTTGTCAATAATTAATCATAGAGTATTTATTTTTGAAAATGAATAATTAAAAAATATAACCGATCATTGCCTCCCATGATCACATGCGTCGCAACCCATGCTTTAGGTGCAGCTTGTTTATAACTACTCTTATGGAATATAGGCTTTGTTTTTTAAAGTAAATGCTAGTTATAAATAAAATATGAAAAAAATTGTGACTATTGGAATTAAATTAATTAGTTAAATTATGCAAAGTTTTGCGTGTTTAAGTGCCCTCTCATCTGACTTGAAATTACCGCAGTTTTCGAGCCTCATATCAATTGTTAATTTAAAACGATCAATCCATAATTCATTTGAAATCATTTTTAAACGTAAAACACCTTTTCCATTGTTTTTTGTATATATATATTAATTGTATATATATTATTGTATATATATTTTTATAATAGTACATAAATGGTGAAGATTTGACATATTCTTGAAATTAAGTGCCGTTTTTGAGAGATTTACACTTAAATTTTTATATAAATAAATAGTAGACCCGACAGATGTCTGCCCGGGTCTATTTTTGAACCCGAAGCAATATTTAAAACACTAATACACAACAATTATATATTATGTATATATTAAAAGACAATAAGTGCATTACGCTCCGTTTTTATAATAGTATGTAAATTCAGGTAGCTGATACCTACTTACCAAATTTCATGAAAATCTCTTTTGCGTTTATTGAGAGTATCAAAAGTATAACTAACCTGAAATTGTTTTATACATGTATGTAGAATATAAATATGTATTTTCTTTAATTTTAGAACCACATTTTGAAAGCTCTTAGCTTAATGATTCTAAAAGTGAACCATAAATCGAGAGGTATCGGATGCGAATCCCTGTCCGACAATTATAAATTATAATTTATTTAGTATCTGCAAGGACATGACAGTGGCCGGTCGAGTGTCTTAATAATGATGCACCCGTAGGAGAGCCATTCTGACACATATGCTGACGAACTTATTGGGCCGGGTCGTCCGAAGAGATACCACAGGCTCACGGAATACTCAGCGTGAAACGGTACTTGTTATGTGTTTCGCAGAGTGAGTGAGGATATCGGAGGCCCTTAAAAGTGCCGCTTAAGAACACCAGAACAAATGCGCGGTCTGTGGGGCGGTTGTTCATTGGCGTCGGTGTTCTATTACTATATAGGAGACCCACCTGCTCCGTTGTCCGCTATAGAATAAAAAAAAACAAACTACAAAAAAAACACTGTAAACACTGTCGTTAAATAATGAATCGAATACACTCATGCTCCAGTAGCCCGGCTTTGCCTTTGTGGGAATACGTAGAACAGTTGTTATCAAACCTTAGCAGTCAAGGGACTTCTAATTGGAGCCTAGTTCAAATTGATCACGTACTAAGCACACTGTTTGGCTACCGTAGTGTGATTACGTTTGCAATTTGAACTTGGGCCAGTAACGTTGGCGTGCGGTTTTATAATGAAGACAAGTTTAATGGGCGTCCCGCTGACCGCGACTTTTTATGAAATTTTAATTCTAATACAATGGTTACGATACTTAAGTCTTGTTGTAGAGTGCTTGTGTTTTTGTTGGCCGTGTTTTGAAAGGCCGTGTTTTTGCATCGCGTATTAAATATTCTTCAAGCGCTTGGTTTTTCCTTCGTGATTTTTTAGTAATGGTTGTAGGTACTGAATTGTTAATAGTTTTTGTGCCTGAATAAATCTCTGTCAAAAGCTGCTTTTTGTACCGTAAATACTAGTTCGTTCGGTTTTTTATATCGCGTAAAACGTCTCTTAACACAACAAGACATATACATGCAGTTAAATAATATTATTGCATTTATGATAGGAGTATTAAGATTTGTAGTATTAATTTATTTTAGCAACCGATATAGACTCAGTCTTCATACTATTAACTATTAGCTGACTCGGCAAACATTGATTTGCCATATAAATTATGAAAGTTAGATATATTCTGTCCCGGCTTTTGTCACAGACATGGCTTTGCATTGCTTACCATCGGCATATGCTCTCATCTTTTCAAAAACGATTTGAATCAACTTGTGTAACACAATGTGCTTAATATTGAGATGCCTTACATTCAAATTCAATTACTAAATAAATAATAATAATAAATAAAGCATTTATTCAAATAAGCCCATTAGGATCATTTTTGAAAATCGATTTACAGTTATTAAAGTTACCAATGGTTCGAAAAATATACCTCTACAAAAAAACCAACAAGAAACTCTTAGAATTTTTTTATAGCCAAATTTACAATATTTGAGTTATATAAGTAGTTAGTTTTGGCTAGTTTAAAAGGTACCAGTTATGATACCATATGGTGATTTCTTTAATTTATCGAATAGTATATACATATATATTATATGTTACTCACAAATAACGTAGCTTTCTATTGATTTTGTGATAAGTAATGATAAGATATGTTTATTAGATCCAGACATTACCCCCTATAACGGTCCAAAAAATATTGGTACAGAATGCATTACAAATAATTTGTAACAACGATTGTTATATTTTCGCCCTCGATATTAGCGAACGAATCTGGAACGAACAAAAGTATTTCGCGTATCAAGAACAAAAGTGCTCAAGATACATTACCCCATTTCTGTGTAAGCAAGTCGAAAGAAAATAAACTAATTACGTAAAGAATACAAGGAAAAAGTAGAAACGTTCCACTGTCACCGGCGTAGCTTACATTCTTCTACATTTCAGCCGGGCTAAGCGATTCAATTTTAGATGTCAGCTCGTAAGTATGCCGACTATTCCCATACCGAGGTAACTGCAATGAAATTGTTGAGGATATTCGTTTTGGCACACAACTTGTTAACTGCGTTCTAGTTGAAATCGGGACGGCTTCACTGTCTGTGATTGCTACGTGGGTTATTGTTTCAATTAACTCCATACAAATTTAAATGTTACACGTGTATGCAAAGGAATTAGTATTTCTTAGATTTTGCCGCGCTCAGCCTGTCTATGAACGAAATGGCATGTTGTTTTGAATGCTGTGTCGTCTTTTCTTCTATTGTATAGCGGACAACGGAGCAGGTGGGTGTCCTATATTATAAGAGAAGACCTTAGTGCATGGATAATCGCACTACAGTCTGCGCATTTTACGCCACTTAAGTGGCATTTTTAGGGCCTCCGATATCCTCCTTCACTCCACGAAAAACAGTAGAGGGACCGTTTTCAGTTCAACCACTTATTCACACGTGTAGAATACGTATTCTGTGAGCCCATGGTATCACTGAATCACTGTATTATCTTGGAATGGAATGGCCACAAGAGTGATGACAACTAATGTTAAATACTAATTGTTAAACTGTGTGAATGGATAACTAATGCACCCGTAGCTCTGCGATTGCATGGGATGTCCATGGGCGGAGGACCGCTTATCCCAGGTGAGCTTCCTGCAAAAGCCACCGTTTCCTTAAAAAAGCAGGTAATGTTATTGTTTCTACTCAAAAAATAATATATAATTGCTTTATTTTCGGGAAAACAAATTGTTAATTTAAATCTTGAATTTACTTTTAAATAAATGTATTATATACATATGTAATGTGGTAAATCGTCTTATATTAGTCACGTACTGACATCTAAGCTCGATGCTGCATAGAAATAATTATCTTATGCTAATAGAAACGTGTTGTTTTGGTTTGGTATCCAAACGTCTCTGATCAGAGGTGTTATTAGTTACCTTTACTAGGTATGTGCTAAGAAATTTATGCATATATGATTTAACCTACGTTAACCACGATTGTGTATAAAAGCAGCGATTCACAACCTATTTCAGCTACGGATAGACGGACACGACCACAGTTTTCAGGATTTTAATAAAAAGCAAAAAAAAACGGATTAAGTATTTATTTTAATTATTATTAGCGATTATGTATGGTCCAGAGATGACACCGCGGCCCCCATACATACCGCGGACTCCTAGAGGTCCACAGACCACAGATTGGGAAATACTGGTGTATAGCATAACTCTTGGGATCAGGTACCTAGAAGATGTTCAAAATAATAGTCGTTAATTAGTCTTGTTAACAATGTCTTTTATATTATATAGGGGACAACGAAGAGGGTGGGTTTTCTATATAGTATGGGAACAACGCAGCTCATGGACAACCGTGTCATAGTCTACGCATTGGTTCTGTTGTCGGATTTTTACAGGCTTTTTTAAGAGCCTCCGATATCCTCATTCACTCAGCGAAACAGCAGAAGTACCGTTAGAAGTATAACTACCAGAGCCGACCTTATTAGTGCGTCAGCATTTGCTTCAGCATGGCTCTCCGACGTGTGCGACAGTATGAATACACTCGCCCGGCCACTGTCCAGCCTTTCCAGAGACCGAATAAATTATAAATGAAATTGTAATTTGTACGGACCAAGATTCGAACCCGACACCTGGCTTCATGGTAGACTTATAAAAACATTTAGCTACGGGGCTTTAAAAATGTGTACGTATGTCCTACGATTGTTGCTATAATATCACTATAATAATAGGCAGAGTGCAATGGTTTACAATGCTCATTGTGTAACAAAGACGTCTCGCATATAATAGATCCCGACTGCTAATCAACTAAATTGCCAGCATCAAAAGGTACAATATGAAGCCACCGCGCAAACACTCTCTATACAACTGATAGCAAAACAAATATAAGCAGAAACTCGTATACGATTTCATTAAACTCATAACATGATTTGGCTTGGACCGCGCTATGTATAACTGGCTCCGCAATTAAAAGTTCTATGCGAGAGATATTGCGTTACATTTTGATTTAAAGTTTTCAGATTTGACAGGGGTGTAGAGTTTTTACATGGCCTCAAATTAGAGCGGAGTCGCGACAGCTTAATTAGTGCTAGCGAGTTCAGTATGGCTACAATTTCGTTGAAAAGGATTTTAAATAAAAATAAATCCAGTTCAAGGACCTCTACTATTATTACTATATTTATAAGGACTATTACTAATATTGTGGCGCTACAGACATACGTCTAGTTGGTTCCATTTCGTAACTTTCGCTTTCAATTTGGAATGTGCCAGATTTGAAGCTCCTTTAGGTTCAGATAAACGTAGTAACATGTAAGGGTTTCATTTAATTTTTCACTTACAAAAGGTATTCTTTTCATACAGGTCATGTTTGCGAAATATTTTCTGTTAATAAGTATTCAGCAGTATATCTATTATTTTTAAAATAAAACAAATGCCTTTTGAGTTGAGTTCAAAGTTGAATATTACAGTTTAAATAATTGATTTCAAACTTACGGTTTCTTTTCAATTTATATTAGTAAAAATATGAAAATTAAATTTAGTTTTTATAATCCAAATGAATATTTTTTCTTTGAAATTTCCTTCATTTTATATTAACAAAACTTAAATAGTTGATTATCTTGCCATAGCCTACACACAATGATGAGGTGAACATACTCGTATATGACATTTATTATAATACTTTGTGTCATTAAATATTTTAATTGATAAAGAAACTGTTTTTTATTTTAAACTTACAATATTTAAAATATTCTATTCGTATGAATGTTGGCGAGTAATATCTCGTTCAAATACGCCAACCATTATCACAGAGTAGTTTGCTTTTGGTAATGTCTGAACTAATGGACTATTGAGTTCATATGGACCTAATGAAAATAGCTAATGTTCTCTATTTATAATTGTTCAAATGTGTTTGTAATATTTGCTTCGGCATTAATTGAACGTTAATTAGCAGCGTTAAGTTAACATAAAAACTATATATACTTTTGCCAATGTAAATTCCATGAATTATCTAATTTATGTTTTAATTAAAGTATTTATATATAAACTATAGCATTATTATTATATACATAAGTTAGCTAAAATAGCTTTTAGATACTTTTGAAATGTATTCCTATATAATTGCACTATTGCATTATAAGGTACTTTCTCATATCTTAATAAGGTACAAGAATATCCATAACGAGGCATATTTAGTCCAATATGTTTTCCATGAACCGTATATTCAGAAAGCCAGCCTCACATTTGGTTAGTAAGAATCTGTTTGGGAAAACACAAACTGAATATCAGAATCAATTCATTTTATATTTAATAACTGTACTATTAATTCTCGATCGAATATATAGTTTTAAATATAACCTAATGCAAATTCATTGAATAGAAATTGTATGTTTCACAAGTGTTCTATGTGTCAAAGTTTTCACTTCACGTCCTCTGCATTCGGATAATATTTCGGATGTGAGTTTGTAGAGCGGGTAAGGCTATGTTCCCACTATGACGCCACCATATCGATATCGGTTTTAGATTATATTACAAACAATTTCATCATCAATCTATTTCAATACTTGTCGTTTCTATATATTTAATACAAATTTTAACCTACTTTAGATATAAATATTATCTATCTTATTTAAAATTATAAATAACGGGAAATTATTTATTTCCATAGATTTACTTTTGTTAAACTGGGACCGCCTGTGATGCTATATATTTCGTACATTTGTAATTTACATTAGCCTAATAGACGTCTATAGTTCGCCTAGCACCGAAAGCTTTATCCCGTGTGTCATATGCATGAACCCTTTCAAAATTCCAGCCAACACGTATCGAATGTAAAGTTTAAATCTACAATGATGAATGAGGTTTTAGTTCACAGTCACGTAGCTCGTTTAGTTTCTGTTAAGTGTTGAAACATTTATGGTGCCCTACAGCGCTTAAGTTTTTACTTCACTTCGTACATTGTCATCAATTAATTTGAGATGTTTTTACTTTCTTAAGAAAAGCTCAATTACCTCTATTGTCCTGAATTATAGAAGATGAATATGGATTTTTGGAGCTTGGTGGGCACCCTTCATAAGCCATTGTAATTCCATGGGTACCGAATTCTAACCCCGGTTTGAATAGAATTTATAATTTAAGTTGTAAAGGGAAGGGGTTTATAAATTAATAATTATAAATCTGAAAGGCAAGCCTATGTCCAGCAGTGGACGTCCTACGGCTGAAATGATGATGCGGATGAAGAAGTTATAAATGATATTCGGTAATATATATATTATATGTATTAGTATATTTGGTATTAGAGAGCCATGCTGAAGCATGAGCTGTCTGATTGTTGGGCAGGCTATTTCGGAGTAATACAGGATAACAAAATACCAGCGTAAAATTGTGTTTAAGTGGGCGTAAAAAGTCGACAACACAACCAATGCGCGGACTTTCTCGTGGTTGTCCACAGGCGGCGGTGTTCTCTTACCATATAGGAGACCCACCTGCTCCGTTGTCTGCTATACTATAAAAAAAATATTTAAACAAAATATATTTCAATTAAATCAGTTTTTTTATTATGCAATATATTACACTTATAATATAAGAATTTATAGCTGTACTGCTCATTCACAGACCTGTAATGTGTAACTGTAAAAAGGTTGAAGTTGTTTTCTTCATCTCAGTAAATGAGAGATGTCTTCTCTCTTGTGACATATGATTCCGCCGTCCGCACTCACCGAGTGTCTCTGAAAAACAGCCGAGTTATTTGACAATATGTTGACGCTACTTTATGTCCGAGACTACGTCTTGCAGTAAAAAGATGTGTTGCAAATTGAATCTAAGTGAAAAAATATCTTTTAACGTTATTAATTCTACACTTGTTCGTAAAGTACGCCATTTTGAAAACGTTGTATTTGACGTTTTATTATAGAAATGAAGTTTTTACGAGTTAACAGTTTTTTAATAGTTTTTTTTAGTTTCTTTAAGACATTACGGCTTAAGATGGTGCGACATATAGTTAAGCGCTATCCATTTTTAAACCTGTTTGTAATTTTTGTATTTCCTACATTTTATTGTTTTTTTTTAGTAATATAAGTAAGTTTTACATAAAATTAACATTACAGATGAAAGTGTGCCAAGTGTGTGTGTGTGAACCAGCAAAATCGTTGTTGGTGAGTAGCTGTGGTATATTATGAAATAGAACTACTTAATGCCGAGGCACATATATTTAAATATACAAAATTTTATATTATACTGGTTTGTGATTAAATATAATAAATATATGTTAATTTTTTATGTAAAAACATTGTTGGTAAATAGTTTTCATTCTCCTACCCTCCTCCAATTATTTTATCACTGGTGCGTGATACCCCTGAGTTTAGTTGGAGATGGTACAGACATGGTAGAGACATTCTGAAGTATATACTGACGCGCTAATTGGGCCGGCTCGTCCGAAGTGATACCACGGGCTCACAGAATATTAGCGTGAAACAGTATTTACACTGTGTTTCACTGAATAAGTGAAATTTAGTTGAAATATTTCCGCTAAGCGGCGTAAAGAAGCCGAGGAGAAAAACCTGGATTGTGGTGCGATTGTTCATGGACAGAAGAGCATAGAGGAGCCGCGCCTGCTCCGTCTCTCGCTATACCATAAAAATAATAGATGAGATTACAATTGACGATTTGCTTAATAAACTAGTTTATTGTAAAATATATATAGAAAAGTCATGAGCTTGATCGATCCCCTCGGCGTCATTAGGCAGATGGTCAGTATAGGCTTTTATGCTAAGCTAATTCGGCTTAGTGGTGAAGCGTTTTAGCTTGATGTGGAATGGCTTAAGTGCTTATACGTGACTAACTAATTATGGTAATGTATTGTGACTGATCGATTTTGTGTTTAGTTATTTTCCTTATTAATATCGTAAAATGCGTGTTAGATAATTGTGGTTAGTGTTACCTACAGTTTATCGTGATAGAATGGTTTGGGGTTTTTTTACTTCAATCCAATCTGCTACAATCAATTTACATACATAAATTATGAGAATATAAATGGGCCTCTTCGTAAATCTTTTAATGGTAATAATTGAGAATTGTGCTATCAATGAAACTTATTTAAATATATGCGTGGTTTAAGCAAAAACCTACTTCTCTAATCTTTAGAATTTATACATTTCAATTTATTTGGATGAAAAGTAATTTATTAATGGTATTTTTTATTATTCAAGCCTTCAGTAAAAATAGAAGCGGTTAATATTAAATAAGGTTGCGTTATTATTTATATGAAAGAGTTGTAAAGTTACGTAATGCTTCTAATAATCCATATGTGTGTTATATGTATGCGGGACAGCCATCCGGACAAATGGTAACTGCCGCCCGCGGCGTGGGCACCGATAACATTTATGTAAAAGCGATGACCTACGGCCGCGTAGATCAGTAATTTATGTTATTAGCTCGAGGGGTGAGGGTGTAATGCATATTCTATGCAAGTGTTTTAACTGATTTGCATATATGTAATTATTTGCTGCTTTTAATTTCGAATAATGGCGAAATTCGATTCTCATTAATTTAATAAAGATCTGTGTGTGCAAGTAATGGTGAGTCTAATGTCTATGTTTATCATTCAATATAAAAAATAAATATAACTTATTGCATTCTTATGTAAACTTTAACTGTATCAAATTAGATTTGATTCGTTGAACGTTGAACATTGAGTTCTTAGTTTAGAGGCTCTGTATTATTAAACGAAGTAGCATTTAATAAAAAATTCTTTTGAATTATTGAAGCTAAATAAATGTCTACGAGGTTTTATTTATTTGCAGAGTAAATTATAGGGTATCTTACAGGTTATATATACTAACAGATATTATATTAACCTTTTATTCTTAGGTGCTTTTGACTGAGATTATGTACCTACCTTATATAAGCTGACTAAAGAAGAAAAAAAACCATAGTTTATGGTGCTTAAATTAAAAGTACCGTATAAGATAAAGCTCACGGATTAATGATTCGAAATAGATTGAGTGCTGATAATATATATATATATATATATATATATATAAATATTTTAT
>DWCF01005810.1:0-13493 GCA_018230265.1 Delias oraia
TGGACACCCGTAGCCCTTACAGATCCATGGGTGTGTTGGCGGCCTTTAAGGAATAACTTTTAACTTAGTTACAGGAATAATACCAGTGAGATCGCTAGTTTGTAAATTATATTTATAATTTTCACAATTATTAATTAAAAATAATTTTCAGGTTTGGTATATAAATGTTCCGTTCTTTCCTGCCGAGACAAGTTATTATTGTTCGTGTTCTGGACTATATTTGTCTAGGGGTTGGCATTGCGTTAACATATTTGGGTTTTAAAGTAGTAAAAAATATTGTATTTCTTATTTATATAGAATATATAGAATATAGTTAATAGTTGTAATTAATATATAGAAGCGGCTTGGTCAGTTATTGAAATATGATTTATTCATACTAAAACAGTTTTTAAACCACGTATCTCTAAAGGTTTTAAAAACTAAGATGAGTTACTCAATATGGATTTATTGAAACATGTACGATTATCACGACATCGGCATTAATATTTCACTGACGCTTGTGTTTTTAAAAAAATGTTATTTAATTTATATACAAAGTCAAGAATTCAATTAAGTCCAAAGTTGATAAAAAATTGATGTTTTTATATTTATAAAATAGGAATTACAATATTTGTATCATAAGTATCTTCATCACATACAATATATATGTCTCCTGGATTAAGTAGATTTTTTTATGACGCGCAGGTGAGTCTCCTATAAGGTATGAGGATACTAGCGCCCATAGACAACCGCGCCTTAGACCGCGCTTTGGTTGCGTAGCCGGCATTTTACGCCACTAAAGCGGCACTTTTAAGGGCTTCCCATATTTTCATTCACTCTGAAAAAAACAAACAAGGACAGTTTTACGCTGAGTATTTTGTTAATATCAATTCGGACGAGTCATCCCATTTAGTAGCATACACTTCAGCATGGCTCTCCCAAGAGTGATAAAGATGAACATAGTAAAATACGAAAACATTTTCTTTCTCAGACATGTGAACCCAAATCTTTAGGTAACATATAAAATTAATATCAGACCGTGTAAGCATGCACTGCCACAATAATTGGACATTATTTTGAATTAACCTTAAAATTAAGTCACAGCCAATATACGGTTTTAAACATTGCTAAAATTTATAACAAGGCGTCAAAAGATACGTATTATAATATTGAATTCTATAATCGTTCATTAGGAGGCTCATTCAGGCTATACATATCATTCTCCATGGGCAAACATATCGAGAATTGTGGATTGGGTTGTTCTGGGCCTTGTAAGCAATGAAAAGTTCTTTGAAAGTCTGTAAGTCCAAAATTTGCGACAATACCAACGAAATCATTGGTTTTATAGAGCGGTGGTGTCTGGGAGAAACTTCCTTAACACACATATTGAGGTGATTAAAATTATATTATTATAGTACGAAAGAAGAAAATATTTGGAAATTATTTTGAGAGCAGTTCTTATGAGCCCGAATTTGCGATTTATTACATTTATTATATTTACGATTTATTATAATACTCCTAGGTCTTATTATTATATTATATTTTGATAGCTTAGGGAGTAGTCAGGCAATAATTATATACAATATTGCAATTAAAAATATATATATCTGGTTTTATTATAGAGATAAACCGAAGTTAAATTAATATTAGCTAACATTAGGTCGATTTGGCCTGCCAAAATAATGTAGAAACAAGATCATCGCAGGCATACATCACGATCAATCCACTGATAGCCTTAGGTGTACTATTATATATTAGGTAAGAAAATTGTATGTTGTTTTATGAAGATCATTACCGTGTTTGATATACTCTGTTTTGTAACTTTGCATTGAAGGTTTCTATGGCGTAGTTATTGAGTAGTGTAAAGATTTTCAATGATATTTAATTAAATAATTAGAAATGATAATTTAAAGAACGATTTAAATATAATTTTGCTTTATAAAAACAAAAGAAACAAACTTTTTAAAGCTTTTACTTCAGGAGCATTGATGATATATTTAATTAATTGCAAAATAACGTCAATGTCATAACTCGAAAACGTCAATGTCACCATCTATCAAAGACTAAAGAGGTTGTTTAGAATAAATAAATGAAAAACAACAACTTCTTTATTTGAAATATTTTCTATGATCATTTTATTTGATGGCACTGTAAAAAAATTGTCAAGCGCTTTATAAAAATTCAAAACATTTCATTCTCGTCGGTTCCTCGTGTCTTACGATCGTTGTCAGCATCGATTTCTGACAAGCGCGACTCTGACAACCGTGTAGAATTTTGACAATTATGCATAATTAAAAACAAAAACATTTGCATAATTACAAATAATTAGATTGAATTTATATTTCGTTTTGTTTTATGCATTTACACATTTTTCATTAAGATTTATTCATTAAACGACTTTTAAACTCAATTCTGCCTGAAATGTTGTTGAATGTATGAAATGTATGTTGTAATGTATGAAATATAATGACGAATTTGTTTTTTCATTTATCGTAATTAAAAACAAATCTTTTCTAAAGGATCCGACATCCTGGTTGTCTTTTGAGTGAGATATTTGAACAATGAATGTTATTTCAAAGCTTTATCTTTGCTTAGATACACACATCACGTACCATCCGTCATATTAAATAAAAACTCACATTGCCAAATCATACAAACTAATTCTTAATTCCGACTAATGGTCTTCTATTCACGAATATATAATAAAATCACGATCTCCGTCAAACTGCAACAAACGATACATGGCTTTCATAATGAAATCGATTGCGAATTGCGCTGAAATTAATTAATCCACGTACCCTTGAATACCTTTGACTGACGAGGTCGGGTCCAAAAAAACTATGGTAGCTAATTACTTGGCCACGTATGTGATATCTTGGAGTTATTGCATGACGTCAGAGCACGCGCAAGATGTATCAGGATTAGAAGCAGGTCATTTGGTATATAATAGGTCAGTTCGTTTCACAGAACCACAGTTTTGAGTGAGCTTCACATTCGGTAGTACCTCCAAGAACCCAAAATGAAATTGGTAAACTATTCTCATTCTACATTTTTGTTAACTTATTATTTTGATTGTCTGAATTCCTAAAAGTTGTAATTATAATATTTTTTTTAATTGCTTTTTAGACTGACATATGTAGTATAAATATTCATACAGACTTTAATTATTATATTTTATATGATTTTTTTTCAGTTTTTGATTGCCGCCGTAATTGCTGTTTCATCAGCAGGACGTCTTGAACATCTGGAAAGGTCTTACCTTCCACCAGACAACTCCAACTCTATCTCTGGCAATTTCGGCTCCCAGGGATCCAAAGGGGTTGGATCAGGAAATTTTGGTCCTAGCGCTCGATCCCAAAATGGCTTCAACGGAGCTAACGGGGCCTCAGGAGGGGACAACGGCTTCTCTGGATCGCTCAACGGATTGGGATCAAACAATGGCGTGAACGGTTTGAAACAATACTTACCCCCACATCAATCTGCTTCAGGATCTAACTTTGGTAGCTCTGCTGTCAAACGTAAGTGTCAACGGTTTCATAAAATTTGGGTAAACTACCTTACTTCTTGTACTAGCATAGAAAAAATCTTCTATATACTAACATATGTACTTTTATATATATATTACTTTTATATATGTGATTTTTAAGTACATACTTGCCTTCATTAATTTATTATTAACAATTAATCGATCATTAAATATTCCTGTCAGCATCCTGCTCATCATGTGGCTTCGCTCGCAACCAACAACCGTCCTTCGGAGGCCAAGCCCCAAGCTCTCAATACGGCCAACCTCGTTTCGGCGGTCAAGCCCCAAGCACCCAGTACGGCCAACCCGGAGCCCAAGTCCCAAGCACCCAATACGGTCAAACCCAATTCGGAGCCCAAGCGAACCACCAAAGCCAGCCTATCGGTGCACCTTCAAACCAATTTGGCTCTCAAGGTTCTCAAGGCCAATCTCCATTCGGTATCAACTCCCAATATAACCAGCCACAGTTTGCTCCATCCGGCCCATCCGCTGGTTCCAACGGTTTTGGAGCCCGATACACTCAGGACCAATCTGCCGCCAGCCGCCAATACTTGGCCCCAAAATCTCAGGATATCCCACAGCAGCCGTTCGATGAACAAACTGGCTACCAGTACTAAAAATTGTGTACAATGTTGTAATATTTGAAATGTAAATAAACGATTCAACACTATACAGTATCTTATCAATGAATGAAAAATGAAATTATTTTTATTTCTTTTGAATACATGAAAAAATAATCTTAAAGAAATTGCATGTGCTGTTTTAAATGATAATGTAGCACATAGCAAACTTACAACTGATAACACACATTCTTCTTTTATCTATCTAACTATATCCTTCCGAAACGGCTCGACCGCATTCTATGAAATTTTATATGCTTATTCAGTATGTTTCAGAATCGGGTACTATCTTTTTTCATACCTGTAAATGATAAGATTTGCTCCTTTCAAAATTGTTTTTGTGTTGTGGTTTTATAATAACATAAAACCTAAATCTTTTCCAACACAAATCCCTATTTATAATAGCGATATTAGTTTGATATTATTTTAAATGGCAAAACGTTTGCCTGAGTCAGCTAGTAATATATGAAAGCGATATAAAAACACGACGATTTAACTCAGTGTCTAAAACACTACGGTAGACAAGATGTATAAACATAGGAAATGATATTACTTAAATAAAATGTTTGTAACCTATTATACCTAACCTATACATTTAGTTAAAACGATTCCAGTTTCTTAAAAATGTGGAAATCAAATTATATATGAATTTAATACGCCTATTTGCTTTTGGTTACGCACCATATAGGAACCAGTTTCGCTCAATATTTAGGATTTTTCCCGACAAGGAAACCTTAAAATATTAACTTACCTTAGAATATAATAGAATGATTCTTTTTATTAATTTTCTAATAACATGTTAATAAATTACATAACTAACTCTGCCGCCATTAGTTTTTTAATTTTTAAATTTTCGTGGTAAATACCACGTTATTTTTTTACTTCAAATATAATAAAATAAAAATATTATTTAGTATTACATTATTAAATTAATATTTAATTAATTAATATTACGCTTAATATGTACTGTACTTATTGCTGTCAAACAATTCATTTGAATAAAATTTTGAGAATATGGTAATATATCTATATAATAGGCCTATGTCCAGCAGTGGACTTGATAGGCTGATGATGATGATGATGATAATGGTAATATGTATATATAAACGCACATGTGTGGTGGTCCTTATGTATCAGAGCTTTTATAAGTTTACAAGGCATTTTTTGTGTAAATTAGTTAAGATATCCGTAAATTTTGGTGGTCAAGTCAATCATACGGAAGATACTTCACTAATTACTTGAAGTGTTATAATTGAATGTTTCGGCGTCTTCAAAAACGACTGATGTAATAATAGTTACAATATAACTAAAACTAGTTATATTATTCATAATTATTCATAGTTATATATAAAAACCAATACACATTAAATAAACTTTTAATGTGTTTAAATAAGTTTTAGAGTTATTCATCGTGAACTATATTTTCAAGACACATAATTGTCCAGTAATTTTTGAAAAGTAAGAAAAATTGTTGGAAAATTAATAATTAATTTGAAGTTTATTAATTTCTTATTTGACTCTAAAACAGTTATATCAAAGGCAGGTAACACAACCAAATGTAGCGACATTTTCAAAGAAATACTGTTAATCTGTCTCTTCTATTCTAATAAAATCAAGAACGGTATGTTATTGTAAAAAACATTTTTGTTTCAGATTTTTATCAATATAATATGATTATTAAATACAGAGTCTAAGGTCAACGAATGTGCAAAGCCAAGATGCTATAGAAAGTTTTAATTTTTTCAAGGTCGTAATATCTTCAATTGTTTTTTAATAATTTTATATTTTTATCAGTAATTTGGCGCGTATAAAAGAAGCGAATTTTTTCAAAATGTCACAGTGCATTTGTTTATTTAATACGAATAATACAAATTGTAATATTTACAAAATGTTCAAATTGGTAAGTTCTACTTGTGTAATTAGTGAAAAATTTAATTTTTCTATATATATTGTATAAAAAGATTAAATAAAAGTTTTTAAACACTAAAGTGACTTTTATATAATGTCTTGAAGCTTAAGCATCTAATTTTTCATAAATTATGTCTAAATAAAACGTGAACTAAACAAATCATACTAAAATTTTATGGCAACGGGTAAGATATTTCACTAAAAAGTAACCTATAGAGTAAACAATATGAATAATAGAAATGAAAGTTGATAAAATAGTTATATTAATACTTATATAATTTCTAGATTTTGGTATTAATGGCTATCAGCTTTGCATCTGGTGCCAAGCTGCCACCAATTCCATCCAGCCAGCAAACCTATTTACCACCTGGACTGCCTTCAACAAGTTTTGGAGCACAAGGCAATGATCGCGCTCAAAGTGCGGCAGAACGGAGTGCAGCAATTTTAAAATCGGACCAAGACGTTGGTGAACAAGGTGACAAGATAATTTATATTATTTTACTGTAATTTTGTTATGGACAAGAATTTATACAAATAATGGTTGTACTTAAATTTTATTTCGAATGTAGAATTGACAAATTACAAAGGACTAACACTAAATAAATGTTATTATGTTAAGAGAAAGTTAATAGATGAGTCTTACTAAGAGTTCTTAAGCAATGTTGTTTCCGGGGTTTGCACGTTAATAGCTCCAGTTCCTAATGTAAACACTTTTTTATAGTATAGCGGACAACGGAGCAGGTGGGTATGATGCGATAATATCTCCTATATGATGCGAGAACACCGCCGCCCATGGACATCCACGCGACAATCCGTGCATTGGTGTTGCCGGCTTCTTACGACACTTAAACGGCATTTTTAAGGTCCTCCGATATCCTCACTCACTCTGCGAAACACAGTACAAGTACCGTTCCTCGCTGTTAATTAAGTCCAGCTGAATTGGTTGTCGGTTCTTTTAGAATCGGTGCATGTTCGTGAATAGTCTTTAACTTTAATTATGTTCATAAGTGGCTTTGTGATTTTAAGAGAAATAACAATCTTAGACTGGACTAAGAAACAGAATATCTCTTAGCAAATCTATGTTAAAGTTGAAATTTATTTGTACGAGGCAGCTCAGGAAACTACATTTATATTTGAAAATTAACAATTTATTTTAGTGAGCATTGCTTCTCTACGATTATTAATGCAATATTCTTTAAAATTTAATGGCTTTCCATAGAAAAAGAAATTTAAAGAAATTAATATACATATTTTTACGTCTTATGGATTTTAAAATTAAATAGGGTATATAACTGTATATCTATCTCTTTGTTCGAATAAAAGGCTTTTTTATTAGGTTTTCGGTACTCATACGAAACATCCAACGGAATTCAAGCTGAAGAAGCAGGTGATATATCTCAAAGCAAAGGTAGTTTCTCATACAAAGGCGACGATGGTAACACGTACAGCGTGTCTTTCACCGCGGGGGAAGATGGCTTTCAGCCTAAAGGCGCTCATTTGCCAATAGCACCTCCAACTCCTCAGGAAATCCTCTTAGCACTGGAGCAAAATGCTCGAGATGAGGCGGCTGGGATTTTTGATGACGGTATTATTTCAATAGTTATAAAATTTTTATTAAAAATTAAATTCCGATAAGAGCACTCCTTGGCTCCTACGACGACCCAAAAGACAAGCTGAAGCTTCGTCCGATGGTCGCCCCTCTGGGCCTCTTCCTAATCATCTTTTTTAATCATCATCATCAATCATCATTTCTTCACCTGAAGTCCCGTTAAGGCTGAACAAGCTAACACGGATCTCTCGAGGTCTGTAACCGCAACTACGGATTAATGTTTTTTTCCTTGTGTATTATATTATATTTTGCTCTGATAAAAATAATAGGCGTATATTTTGTTCTTTATTCAGTTTAGTCACTTCAATTATAATTCTAGAATAGCTGTAATGATTTCTGTTTGATCTATTGAATTTTTATTCTCAGTTATTAAATATAATGAGATAACTTGTATAACAAAATATCACATTCTTATATATCTCTAGTTTGTTAGTTATGATCATTTTGCTAAGTAAAATTCAAGTTGTTCGCAATCTTAGCTTGTTTTTATATAATATGCAGCATAAAACCGATGCCCTATAAACTATAATTCTAATATATCCCTATATATTATATTTTATTACTTACAGGACAATATCGGGCTGAAGGCTCTGGACAAAATGGAAAAACAAACAGTTTTGGCTCGCTAAACAGAAACGAAAACTTTAATTCTAATTCCGGTTACTCTTACTAACCTATTCTATAAAAGAATTTGGATATCGAAATTGAAATTAAAGAACAATTTGAATTATATAAAACATATAAGTATCATTTTATATGTAAGCAGGGCAGATTTTAAAATAATTAAAAAAAAATTCCGTATTATATTGTCTATAATTATACATCCGATAAAAACCAAAAAAACCCGCACTTTTCTAATATAGAAAAACTGATACCAAGCAAAAAAATTATCGTAAACACAGTATTTTTTCTTTCAAAACTAGTTAATCTTGGCAGACGTCGTCCTGCCCGGTACGCTACCAATCTATTCAATTATGAATCCTAAGCAATACTTGGATACACATACCTGTTAAACTGAATCACTAAAATCTTTACACTCTATTGTTTTAGTCTGATAAAAATTAGCCTATGTTTTGATGGAATAGCGGGTAACAGAGCAGGTGGGTATCCTCTATGGTAAGAGATCACCACCGCCTATAGGCAATCGCGCCACAATGCACATAGGTTGCGTATGTGACTTTTTACGCTACTTAAACGGTATATTGTAAGGGTTCCGATAGCCTAACTCACTCAACAAAACTGTATAAGTTCTGATTAACTAGCTATCCATGTCTAATCCATATCAAATTTCATGAAAATCTGTCCCTTTTTGAGTTATAAATGGTGTAACTTACCCATCTTTTTTAGCTAAATCAAGATTTTAAGAATAATAAATATTGATGTCGTAAAAACCTATTAGAGGTAAAAACACGTAATGCGATATCATTAGATAGACGCCAGCAATCAAAATTCAACCTTGACTTAGTTACAGATCGTTATTCGTATTATGGTGATGTGCTAATATGAAGTAGCTTATTATTAAATAATTCTTTTTATCTATAACTGGATATTTTATTGACGGATTAGTTGACTATTCCTGGATTACATTATTTTTTAATATTTTTTTAAGGCATAGGGGATCACGGATAGTTGGTCTCACATATAGGTAAGAGAACACCGCTACCCGTGGACAACCGCGCCACAGTCCGCGCTTTGGTTGTGTTCCCGGCTTTTTTACGCACTAAAACTGTATTTTAAAACTCCGATATCCTCACTCACTCACCGTATCACAGTAGAAGTTTCGTTTCGCCCATTCTGTGAGCCCGTGGTATCACTTCGGACAAGCCAGCCCAGTTAGTGCGTAGCATATCCTTCAGCTGGGCTCTCCCATGGGTAATTGTTCCAAATAAGGAAGGTGGCAAGATTTAGTTTCATGTAAGTTTCTATTATTAAATGGCAGCACTGTTTATTTAGTTACATTGATAATTGTATACTATGTGTTCTTGCAATTAAAATCCTCAATAAAAATATATAAGCTGTAATAGTGATTACAAATTATCTATTTTATATAAATAAGTTTTCATTAATAATTTTAATAGTAATAATGTTTCATACAAATTCAAATGATTAAATTTCTAATGAAGCTTCTGCCAGGTTTTACAAATTCCCAAGTGTTGTTCGATTAAAGTTTTTCGTTGTATTTCTTTATGTTCTGAGCAGTGAAATCATCCCCAAAGCGACACGTATTAAAATAACAGCTGCCTATGATTTATTGATGTACATTTTGAATAGTTTCAATAAACTTTCCGAAGCATAGTAAGGAACTTTTGATTTATGTAATAGTTCTCGAAATATTATAGCAATTTATTTTTTACACAATGGTTTAATATTTCTATCAGGCGTTAACTTAATCGTATTAAATTTATTATAAAGTACATCAGTGAAATTTTTGGTTATTTTATTTATTTTTTTTATTTTAATTAATAATTTAAAGATACTTGTTTATATTAAGAATTTTAGCTGTTTGGTTTATACACCAACAATGTTTTTGGTTGTATATCAACTGATAAATTTTCGAATATATACATAAATTATTATAGAAGAATAAAATATAGACACAAAAAAATTCTCTTAGAAAATTTTAAAATAACTGAAATCTGAATTTTATCTGTACGTATATTTTCTCCTTTTTTCTTTGTAAAAATATATCATTAATATACTAGAAATATTATGAAAAGTCTTAAAAGTATAAATTAGGTATATTTCCTTAGGTTTTAGTGTGTATCAAAAAAACAATTATATAAAAGAAATTTATTTTATTCATAGAATAAATAGTATTTCGATCACTGGATCAATGACTTCTATACAGTATAAGAGTATTTTCTATCACATTTTAATTAATATTGAAATATCACGATTAAGAGCCTCTTTTACATTTAGATAATATATGAAGTGCTTTTCTCACCAACCTATGAAAGGAATTCTAAGGATAAGGATGGATTGGGAAACGAAAATTTTAATTTTCAGGCTACTTAAATGGAAAAGGGGAGATTAATGAAAAAATAATATTGGACGGGATTGAAAAGTAAAGGAAAATGGACCGAAAGGGATTCACACGGAAATTTACGGTGGAAATTGAAAATGCTATGATAAAGAGCCTTTAGGTGTGTGATAAGTTTATAGTGTCGGTGTACTTCACATACATAAATAAATGTAAGAAATTTCCTCATAGAGTCTAATTTATAAGGGTTGAGCTTAACTGCAGTGCTTAGAACCGTCTGAAACCAGCGTTGGCTTGCGCGCGAGCATAGTTCTGTTGTTGGTAGGCCGGTGCGGCTGGAGCACCGCCGTATTTGCCCGGGTTGTATTGACCTGAAATTATTAAAATATTAATTAAAAAGTGTTAAAAGTCTCACAAAATCAAAATCTCACACAAATTCTTCAATTCTATAGAAAAAGAAGTCATAGACAGTTTCGTCTCAGATGAACAGAATAAAATTGTCTCATATTAGTCTTAAATATAATGTTCAACAAATTGAGTTTATCTTGTCCATACATTATAGTGTTAGTCATGAATTATTCAGATTGTAAAGTTTATATGAAATAGCTGATATTTCATCGTTTCGAAACGCGATGTGAATAACGATTCAGCTTTTCCTTTTGCTCATAATTACGAGATGGTACCTTCACTTAATGTAAAACTATACAATTAATATACTACGGATAACAGTAATGATTAATATTATTTACTAAGAACAAAATTATATAGAAAAAAAATTAAAAATATTAATACATATTCAAAAATCACTCAAATTTTAGACAGCTTCCCTCGCCACTTTATCAGAGATGTACAAAAAAATTCATAAATTTATTTCTTAAATTCAATAGTTTATAAATTTATAGACCCGCTTGTTGGCGTTATATTATAGGTAATGTATCACATTGTATATTATTAAATATTTACCATCATCGATGATACCGGCAGCCTCATCACGGGCGTTCTGCTCCAAGGCCTTGAGGATGGCTTCGGGAGTGGGGGGAGGGGTGGGGAAGTGAGCGCCTTGCGGCTGAAATCCACCCTGGTTGGCCAAGTAGTTTACAGAGTAGATCTGACCGTCATCACCGGTGTATTGGAAACCACCTTGAGCTTCAATACCGTCAGCCTGTAATTAAAAATCTCTCATAACAAATATGCTAAGAATCTTTACAAGACATATCCTAGCGGGATGCGTATTTACTATTTTACTAAGTTCGTTTACAATCCTAGTATTTTTTATGAAAATTAAGGCAAAAGAGCAGGCAATGGCATTGCTTGCCTATGGCTCACGTCGGAAATACGGTCCTCCGCCCATAGACATACCCAACCCTCGCAAAACTGCAGCTGTTAAATAATTTACCAATAAAAAAGTACGTGTACGTATTGCATATACGACATAGAATTGTATGTCGTATCGACAGAGAGAACCTCAACTTAGAAGACTCTTATGTCATACTTTTCTTCTTGACAATAGACATAGTATGTTGAAGTAACTTTTAAACTCAGATTAGGTGACTGTAATAGGTCATTCCTCCATTTGACGTATCAAGACTCTTCTAAAGATCCTATTGTTCTCACGATTACACAGCTTTGTAATTTCTTTGAAACAGGACTCTAGTCCAGTGCAAATGTGAAGCTTTTAAGTAAGTTATCTATGATTTTTTTGATAATAACATTAAATATTGCTTATGTTTATAGTCTAGACTTCTTGAGAGTTTCTATATTTTCCTAATACACTTCTATATTAAGTAAATTATAGATTAATAGAGAGCATGCATTTTTATACAATTAAACACTGTTGATTTGTTTCAGTTTTTTAGAAATATATTATCATTGCAGTTATAAGAACAATTTTAATTAAGTAATTAATCGATTCAACCTATGCAAACTATTAATTTTTGTGTTCACTTGTAGATCTCACTTCAAGCTTTATTTTATAGCTATATAATCAGTGTGCTCAAACCTAAACACTGCCACAATGTCCTTGAAACAAAAACCTATTATGATTTATACCTAGAATTAAGTAACTATTTTGATTCTTAGATTACAATGTGACTATGTTAACCTATATGTTTGAATTATATGTCAACTTGTAAGTTTGTATTTCTAAACGAGTTGTTTATTATAAAACCAATTCGAAATACTAATCAAGCGAGTTCCATATCAAATGTATGGTAGGTATGGTTTTTCTTGCTTTTTTAAAGCATAAAAAGTGTGACAGTGTCGATAAACCCCGATGACCCAAAAATCATAACCTAGTACAACAGAAAGCTTGATTCACTGACCTTCGGTAATAATTATCACAGTTTGACATATAGAAGAGAATAATGATGCCACTATTCCGCATAATTTAAAATAAATTACGTTTAATATACGTCCCTTATGTTACAATACATCACAAAATGTTAATGTTGTGTAAACCGACATTTTGAATAGGTTAGAATATGGTCAGTGACCTTTAAATATTGCCTGCTTATGGCTACATTATTGTGGTAAAGCGTGGCCTTGGGGAAGCGCTCTAGGTCTTAGTTAAAAGTCAAGCGCTCGGTTAGCGCTTTTGTAAGCCTATGATAAATTAATCTAAGCATCTTTAAGAGAACAGATTTGTATCTTGCTCCTGGTATTATAAAGCAATTCGGGCTTGCATAAAATACGAAAAAATAAACCTGTTTTCACAAACAGATTTTTATATATTCGATCCATATCGATTTCTATGAAAGATACCACTTTTTTGAAATGAAAAATCCTGATAGATAAGTATTTAGTTAATTTTTCTTTCTGTCTAGATTATTTTATTTAGCAAAATTGATGCTATAAATATATATGGATAGATAT
>DWCF01005811.1:0-13493 GCA_018230265.1 Delias oraia
CTGTAAAATAATAATGTAATTATTACAACTTCGGACCCGAATAATTTTTAGTTACTTACGTAAAAAACTTGTTTTTTGTGTAGCTTTATTAGAACCACAAATCAGTACTAAACCAAAAGCAGTTTTGAAAGAGCAGTTAAACCCAAGACAACATTTTTTAAAAAAACTTGCTGAAGAAGTTAACGATCAGCCTCAAGTTAAAATGGGAGATGCGAGTGTTGCGGCACCGTTTACCGCAAAAACAAAATCACTAGAATGTGTGTTGAATATCATTAGACAAGGAAGAAGTGCATTGGTTACAACAATACAAATGTACAAAATATTAGCACTAAATTCGTTGGTCAATGCGTTCTCTCTATCTGTTTTGGATTGTATGGGTATTCGATTTAGTGAATACCAACTGGTTTCTTCCGGAATGCTAGTCGCATTTGCGTTTACCTTCTTAACAAAAAATGTACCGCTGAAAGAAATTAGTAAAAAGAGACCTATTGCTTCTATTTTTAATAAGTATATGATGTCATCAATATTTGCACAAGTTGTTGTTCATATTCTGTCGTATTTTGTTGTACTTAGAAAACTAAAAAATTTTGAGACTGTTGTCTATGACGAGAAATTTAAGCCGAGTCTTACTAATACGGCTCTATTTTTACTAAGTACAGCGCAACAAGTGTCAACATTTTTAGTAAATTATATAGGTAGACCGTTTAGAGAAAGTTTGGTTGAAAATAAGAAACTCTTAGGATGTCTTGCTTTACTTTTTGGTCTTATTTTTTATATTCTATTAGAAATTAATCAAGAATTTTCTAGTTTGATGGAGGTGGTACCACTGGGTGAAATCAAGTGCTTTATGGCTTTGGTGATAATTTTAGATGTAGGTATCTGTTTTATTATCGAAAAACTCTGTTTTAATTATCTATTGCTTTAATTAACCGTTAATAAAAAATTATCAGTTACTCTTTATTATTATTAATATTTTAATTGTTTTATATTGTCTATAACGTTTTTGAAAATATACTTAGTGTCGTTGAAATTTGAATGGTTTTTTATACCCTAGCTTATGATTTTCGAACTTTTTCTGTCATTTCTATTTTTTAAAAAAGAACTTAATGAACAACCCTACAAAATTTGTAGTTATTTATTAGATCCGATCGCTCAAGAATATTCAAAATCATTTTTTACTGAACTAGGTAATGTTCTTAGAACTGATATTTGTCTACTGGTAAATCATAACACTAGTTCTATTTTTAGATATAAAATAAAAAACAAAGGATTACAAAAGATCAGAGCACAAAACAAACAATTGGTAATTGAATCCTATACTGAAACCGATCAACTTCATTTTTTTGTTGATAAAGAGTCATTAATATATTATTCTGATCTTCAATCTAAAAATATACGAACTATACATTTTACTAGAAGTTTACTACCACAAAAACAATATTTTATTCTTATCAAAGCTTTTAAGAGTCTTTCCCAGTATGACATAAGTAATTGCAATTATTACGAATTCAATATAAAAACACAGAATTATAAAAATTTTAAAGAATATAGATTCGAACATTGCGATATTGGTACAATACACTGTACTAAGTATAATGTAGGTTGTACAGAGACCTTTGATTTGTTTTTTGAACATTTTAAATTATTTTTAACAAATAGAAAATTAATTAATAAACAGTTATATGAGATAGTAGATAGCTATATTATAAGTCTTACGGATTTGTTGATTAAACAAGGAATCTTAATGAGTAGAATTCCTATTGATAACTTACTTCCTTTTATTTTTACAAAAGATTTAACAGAACCTTTTAACAATGAAGTACTTGTAACAGGTGGAATATGTTTTGACCGTTTAACAGAAGAACAAAAAAAATATTTTAATATAAAAAATTTTTGTATATATGGAGACAGGTTTATTTTTACGTGTTTGTGTATTATACAAGATTTTAATATTTCTGTAGATCTGATAAAATAAATAAAATTAACTTAGACAAATATTAACAAACTAATAAATTAACAATTTTTTAAGAAATCTTGTTTACAAATTAATTAATCTAAGAAATGATTTAACGTATAGTCTTGAGTTTAATGAATACAAAATTAAAATGGTTTACAGATTGAGCTTTTTAGTTTAATAAAATATATTTAGAGGTTTTCCAGTATTCTGGAAATTTAGAGTGTAACCTTAAATAACCTTATACATTACGTAGAATATAAATAATACTGATTAATTACAAATAAATATTAGATAATTTTACTAAAAAATTACGCATACAAATTAGAAGTATAGATTCTTATAAGCCAAGAATGGGTAATTCATAGTTAAATTTGAATTTTTTTTACTTAAGAACAGATAATTTTTATTGTTGCAAAATATTAAAAAGTAGTTAATGTCTAAATCAAGATTATTTAAAGAATTTTTGCTAAGTTTTCTATATAGATTACATTAAATGCAGCTATCGAATGTTAAATAAAAAAAAGCTCGCCCTTGATGCAAGACACTTAAAAAAACTGGTTAATGATAGAAATATTATTTGTATTTAAAATTTTTTTAATAAGATGTTATAAATTGGCTAAAATAGTCTAAAACTAATTACGATTAAGTTGACCGCTAGAAGATAATTGATGAATGACAAGACGTTAATTTTAAAAACAATATTATTAATAAAATTAACCCTATGAAAATTTTAAAACAAGAATTTTATCTATTTAGATTAAAAAAATTTACATAAAAATATCTTTACAATTTGATTACATGAATAGCAAATCTATTCATTTCAATCTTGTCTTTGTCACATTAAAATTTGAGCTTAAGATAACAATAAGATATGTGTCTATTCTGTGCAAAATCTTTGAGGTTGAAAGATGTAAAAAAATATCGAAAAATTTTAATTTATAATTAAGATTAATACATCAATATCTATATGAGTTGTTCCAATAATTCAGATACTAAAAAAACAAAACATCTTATTTATATTGGAGACAAGGATATTGTCTGTATAATGCGAGCAAAAATTCTACAAAAATTTTCAAAAGTTAGTAAAAATTTTAGCGCATGATTTACAAATTAATTGAAGCTTTACGTGTCGCAAAAAATATAAGTAAAGTCAAGCAATTTTCTAAAATAAATTTTTAAGCCAGTAAACAAAACTTTCTTTAATCTCTTTATAAAAACGCTACAAGTCAATATTAATAACATCTTTATTTAAATTAGATACGATCCTGTTGTTAGTTTATTTCTTTTACATTTCAGTCATAAAAAAATAGTACAAAATATCCAACAAACATAAAAGAGACCTTTTAAAAACAAACTACCCTTGTATGGATATAAAGAAAACACTTAAACAAAAAATTATAAAAGATGTATTAGATTGTAATTTTGAGTGGCCCATATTAATTTATGATAGAACATGTGCGGAAATATTAAAAAACCTATTTACAAAATCAGAATTTATTACCTATAATATAGTAATGTCACAATATATAGAAGAAGAAAGAGACCAGGCAGAATTCCCTGCCATTTATTTTGTTAAATGTACTAACGAAATTTCGAAAATTATTAATATGGATTTTAATAATAATAAATATTCAAATATACAAGTTTGCTCGCTAATAACTCCGGAAGATTTAAATTCTGAAATATCCAGTAAAATAGTCAGTGTAAATATCCGCGCATTAGAGGAGAGAGTTTTTTTGACTGATGTTTCTAATTTATTTTCTGTTTGTAATGTACTAGACACCTATTTTTTTGTAGAATATACAAATAGAGACCTGGAAAAGTATAGTAACATTATAAAAGATAATTCTAAGACTAAATCTGGGAAATTGGTGTTATTTGATCGTAGTATAGATTTGTTTAGTCCTTTAATACATTTTTTTACATTTCAATCAATGTTAGAAGACACTAATATAACTGATATGAGTAAGATATACGAGGAATATGGAAATACAAGTTTATGGAAAGATATAAGACACACACATCTAGGAGACATGTCGGAGTTACTAAAATCTTATGTAAGAAAAGTACGATCTAAACCATCAGATAATATCAAAGATCTAATGAAAGCGGTTATGGATGCACCGGAGACTATGAAAACAAATAAAGGCCTTCGATTATTTTTTGATCTAACGGAAGAATGTTACAATAAATTTGACTATTTCAATACTTTTGCGAATATCGAGCAAACAATTGCAACAAAAAAAAAAATAAAGTCAGACGATGTATTAAAAGTGCTTACTGATACTAAAATAGAAGAAGATGATAGAAAACGTTTATTTTTATTGTATAAGTTTAGTGGGTATAAATTTAAAGAGGAAGATATTGATAAATTGCCATTTTGTAAAGATTTAGACAAGAAAGATTTCTGTTATGCAAATTTTAAACCTATTTCGTATGACTACAAATTTAATTATGCAGTTTCAAAATACGAACCTACGATATCCGTCGTATTAAGGGAATATATTAAAAATAATAAAAAGATGGTACCATTTTACAAAGTGGAAACAGAAAAGAAAGCTTTACAGAGTCTTAGAAAGACTAATTTGATTTCTATAAAAAAAGAAATTAAAACTGATAATATTTGGTGTGTTTATATTGTAGGAGGGTTGACTTATGAAGAGATAAGATGTATTTATAGATTGAGTGATGAGTTTGGTATTGAATTTGTTATAGGAAGTGATAAAATTATAAAAGCGACAGATTTTATAAACTAATTAAATATTTAGTGTATCAACTAGTTTTTGCATATTTTTAACAACAAAAGCTTAAAATATAAATACACCAATTATAATATTATATTCAATAAAATGTTGCAAATCTTATTTAAAAAAATTCTATAATATAGACAAACTTCGTCTTGATAAAAAATATTAATTTTGTGTTTTCTATTATGAGAATTTATGATTAATTATTCATTTATGCAAATTTATAATAATTTAAAGTTGACCTTATTCTACCTATATTTTAGACAGCATAAAAAAATCTAATGTAAGAACTTTCCATAATTAAGGGTAATATTTATTTGAAGATATAACATCTAATTCTTAAAAAGTTAAAATATGTTTACAGTAACAAAGTATATTTTATTTCATTTTTATCATAAATTTAATTGCGTATTGATTCGTAATAAGATTCAACATAAATCATAATACAATCATATTTTTATTAATTTAGCTTTTTATGAGTTTTACGTGCCTTTTAAATATTTTTAGTCTTACGGAAATTTCCTTCGTATTTTGTAAAATTAAACCCTCTTTATGTCTGACTTTTATTCACTCTCTGTAAATGATACCACTAAGTCTCTAGTAGACTTAAATGAATACAAAGACAAGGTAATTATAATTTCCAATGTAGCTTCTAATTGTGGACTATCTAAATCTAATTATAACTCATTTAAATTATTAATAGATGAATATTATGATAATGGATTAAGAATTCTCCTTTTTCCTTGTTCACAATTTCTTAATCAAGAATCTGGTGATATAGAAAGTATAAAAAATCACGTGCACTCTATTTCTCCTAAATTAATTCTTTTTGATAAAACAAATGTCATTGGATCTCAAAAAGATCCCATTTTTACATTTCTAATGAAAAACGAGCCATCTGGTTGGTTTAATTTTGTAAAATGGAATTTTATGAAATGGATTGTCGTAGACGGAAAAGTAGTAAAAAGATATGGACCTACTGAAATTATAAAAAAAGAAGATATTGCGTATTTATTTAGACAGTAAAAAATTAACAAATACTTCTCTTTTTTACCCCAATGTGTTTAGAAGAAAAAGCTTTTTATAAATTGTCAGCTGTAGATTATAAAGACAATGTAATTACCTTTGACCAATACAAAGGTAAAATGCTATTAATAACAAATATGGCTACTACTTGTGGACTAGCAAAAAGTAACTTGTCTTTATTAGCTGATATATTAACTTTATACAACGGGTTTGGCTTAGAAGTCTTAATCTTTCCTTGTCTACAATATTCCAAAGATGACACAGACATCTTAAAAAAAATGTATGAAATTATAATGGAATATTCAGATAAGTTTACTGTATTTAGTGATGTTAATCTAGTGGGTAAAGATGTACATCCTGTTTATAAACATATTATGAAATATAGTAAGGGATTTGTAGGTAAGTTTATGAAATGGAATTTTGCTAAATTTATTATTAGTGAGAAAGGGCGTATTGTTAAAATGTACGAACCGGGTGATCGAATAGAAGTAGAAGAAAAGATATTTAAGAAATTACTTACAAATAAAAAAGAAAATATAAAAGAAAGAGAAGTAATAAAATATAATAAAGATCCTTATGATTTAGAGAATAGTAGTGATGAACAACTATTTTTTTAGACAAAAACATATTAAATAAATTTTTATTGCATGAATTTATGTACTAAATTTGCATAAACTTTTCAAATTGAGAATGCAACAACTTTTAGTATACAATTGCATAATACAACAACTTTAAGTTTTAAATAATCAATAAAATACAACAATGTTTATTATACAATTGCATAAATTTTATATTCAAATTAGCATATTTGTAATAATAAAATGTCAACAAAAATATAAAACTTCTTTTTATTTTGCATGAATATATTGCTTTCGTTTACAAGACTTGTATTTTTTTTATAAATTTTAATACCCCATGATTTTTTGTTTGTTACTTAAAAATGTACTAACATTTAAAGACTCATTAGAAAATCTTTATTTACTTCCACCATATGTTGATGGCAAAGGAATTTCTAAAATAGCCAATTTTGTAGGAGAATATTCAATATTATCACATGGTAGTGATCAACATATCAAATTGGGATATATGTCACCTAATACAGCCGGTGCACTGGTTTACAGAACACAAATGGGAGTAGAAAAATTTCAAATGGACATCAAAATGAATATTGACAATTTGGAAGACGGTCAAGAGAATACAGGTATCCTTATCTTTTTTAAAGATAGTGACAATGTAGAGATAGGTCCTTTTTATGGTATAAACCCCGAATATGAATTTGCTATAGCTCTAGATATTAAACACGGAATGGATGTTATTGTTAAAGTGTTTTCAAAGACAAAATTGGAAAACTCTGTATCTTTTAGTTTGTATGATGGGGATGACGTCATTATAAAAATACAACAGGGAGATAAATTAAGAGTTGATGTAGATGTTTTCGATGAAGAAGTAAATGTTTACGATAATGAGAAGTTTTTTATAAAGAAAAATCTTTTTATGGGCGTTTCTGCTTCTAATGGAAGTAGAAGTGAAGGATCTTTTTCTATTAGATCGATAGAACCTTCTGTCTTGAAAGTAATACCAAAAATATTTGAAAGAGGAGAAAGAGAGAGAAGTAGTAAATTGGTATGGCTTGTATTTTTAGTATCTGGTGGTTCTATCTTTTACTATCTTTATACTAAACAAGCACAGAAAAAAGATTAAACTTTGTTATTGATAAATTTTTTATTTTTTAATTATAAGAAACGCAGGTTGCGATGTGATTTTTAATCATAAAATTTGTTATTATTGTTTTTTTTACACTACTAAGTCAATATTTTAAACATTTTTTCTACATAAGTAATCTAACTGGTTATTAATTTTAAATTTAGACCTAATTTTTCTGTGAGATATTGAAACATCATCTAGCAATATTTGTTTTGGTAAACTCATCTGACTAGTCTTAAATTTTATAAATTATATTGATTCTTTTAAAAATTAAAGATTAAAATATAAGATCTAAATACTTTTTGTTTTTGTATAAACAATTTAAATTTTTTTAAAAAATTAGTTTAAAATTAAAACAAGGATTGGTTAGATTTAATTAGTATACAGCCTGGGTGTTAGATTAAAACAAGATACCTCTTAAAAAAATTTTAAAAAATTAGAAGCTTGTAAGATAAAAAGTAAGTTGTATGAGGGGAAAATGTATAATCCACATCTGCACAAAAAAACTTTTGATTTAGTCTTTTCGATAACTTTATCTAACAGTCGTTTATATGAAGCAAGATAATAAACTTATTATTTATTTTTTTGTAAAAATAAAAGTGAGATTCTTTAAATCTAACTTATCTAGTTTACTCTTAAATTTTTTTGTTGATACAAATCTTAAAGATAAATTTTTTTTTAAAAAATTTATGATAAGGTGCTATGTTTTAAATTTTATAAAATCGCCATACTATTTATATAATTAATTTTTATGAGTTTCAAGTTCGAGGGTTAGTTTAAATTTCTCATATTCGTCATTTGTATTTTCCAAGTGTTGTAATACTTTATCAACTCTTTCACTAGATTGAAAATTTCTCAAAATCTGTAGACTCAGGATTTTGTCTCTAAATGGAAGATCTTCAATTTCTGTCTCTAAAAATTTTTTTATTTTGTATCTGCAAGAGTTAAACTCATCATGATATAGTTTTACATACATATTCCATACTTCTAAAGGTATATACGCAATGTCTTTGTTATCGAAGTTTTCTAATATCTTTACTATAATTTTTAATGACTTATCAAAATTTTTTAAACATTTTTTTAGTATATCACCAATATATGGAAGTAAATTCGAAAATCTTAAATCTAAAAGTTTTAAAATCAAATCATCAAAATCATTATCTATATAAATACTAAAAATATCCGGCAGTATTTCTATAGTAAACATGTACAAATGGATCACCAATTTATGATCGTTTTTTAATTTAATAAATTTTTTTTTATCAAAATTTATCTTATAAGAAGTTGCTATATTCTCTAAAAGACCATATATTGTATCTTCTATATAAACTTTATCTATTAGTGCATTAAATATATAGCTAGCATATACTTCTGTCGTAGCAATATTCCAAAATTCTACAAGTTCTTTTAAAATTTCTTTGTCTTCACTTTCTAATAACTGATAATAAAATTTAATTATCTCTTGTTCATTATAATTATAATTCTGATATAGTTTATTCATAATACGACATTTTAAAGGGGTAGGCCCACTAGACAATATTTTTAATAATCTATATTTTTCTAGTTCGTTGAATTTTAATATATCAAAAAATCCTAAAATCAATATTAGAGAATGTTCTGATAATTCTAAACTAGAACGAATTTCGCAACATAATTTTTCAGTAACGTATCTATAAATAAAATCTAATAATGAGTTTTCACTTATTTTTGTTATAAAAGTAGTAAAGGTGATAATAGCTTCAATGGAATATGTAGCTTCTATTAGATCGTAATAAATAATAAAATCAAAATATTGACGCATTGTGTCAGGCGTATTTATCTTACTATAAAGCTCTAAGTACACTATTAATCCATATATTTTAGGGTATGTTTCAAAGACCTTTAAAAAATCTCGATCTTCAGATAAACTTTTAGACCAAAAGACTGATATTTCCTTGCTGTATCTAGTGTCATCTATAAAATATCTGGTTATCTCTTTGACTGCATTTTCTTTAAGTTCATTATTTTCCGCACAAATATCTAATAGTATCTTAAATATCTGACTAGGTTTATTATACTCTTTAACCAGATAAGTTATAAATGACACAATAGTCTCGTCATATTCAATTAGCCATTTAATAATGCTTTCTTTCATGATTATAAGGGATTTAAAAGTTTATAAACTTTTTGATAAATTAAAAATTAATTTTAAATTTGGTTTCAAAATTTAAAAAATTCAAAAGATTTTTTTATTTGTTAACCATCTATGACGAACAAACACGCTATTAAAAATTTACTTTGTTTAAAAACGTCAAAATGCTTAGACGTCAAAACTTAATTAGCGATTTTTAACAAAAAACTGATCAAAGAGTAGTAGTAGCATTTTAATTTATTTTTTTGTCATGATGATTTATTTTCAACTTTTAAATTTTATTTGATATGTATTGTCGATATTTAACTTTCCTGTCTCGGAGTAATTTATTTTAAAAAATATTTAGCTACCAAGAAATTCACTGAAAATATCTTAAAGCTTGATATTTTCAATGTGTTTAATTAAAAAAAGTTTTGCAACAATTTGTGCTAGCTGTCATTTTAATCAGTTGATTTTTTTGTTTTTTGAGATGATTGCTTAAGTATATAATTTTTAACGGAATTTACGCTACTCTGTATATTGTAAAACGACATAGTAAGGTCTTAGTGCTTTTAATCTATGAATGTTCTTCATACAACGCCATTTTAAAAAATTTTTAACACATTTGAGTTGAAAACACTATCATATTTTCGAAATACAAAAAAAAGGATATTTGACGTTTATCACAAATTTTACACTGATATTGAGTATTTATAATTTTTATAAAAATGTAATTATTATAGTTTTCAGGACATCAAGTATGTGTCTTAAAAAAGCCTTGACAAAAAAGATCGCAAAGCAGAAATTAACTGATCTAAAGCTCTAGTTATCACAATAAGTAAAAAACGAAAAGTATAAAAATGAAACGTTAACTTGAAAATGCAAAAATTTTTATTCTTTGATTAATAAAAACGGTCCGTTGAGTGGTAAGCACTGATTTATACAAAGTTTTAATTAGAAAACAACAGTTTTTTTATTTACTTATTATGCGCATTTCGTCAAGGATATATCATACATATTCAAAGTTTAATATTAAAATCATCTTAAATGATTTATACAGTAAAGAAACTTAGCATGCATTAATCAAAACAAGATTTGTTTTTTTAACTTATTAAATCTTTAAAATTGTTAGTTTTTAATTACAAGACAAAGGTATAAATACATAGTATTTGAAGTACCATAAACAAATGGCTTACATTTAATCAAAGTAAACATAATTGAGAATCTTATTTATGAAAATAATCACCTACGTAAATAATAATTAAAATCTTAATTATTATCAGTTGTTTAAGTTTAACGTTATAATTTAAATTTTTGTTTTACATCATTCATTGAACAGCTAATTATAATTTTTAAATTTAGTCACCCAGAAACCCAAGTCTTTTAATCGTCTTTATAATAAACTCGTTATTATTATTAACACCGATATATTATCGTTAGTAAATTATCAAAGTAAAAATTATTGTACGCTAGATTAGTAAAATAATTTAACATAACTTAATATTTTGTTATATAGGTTAAAACATACTCTTAAATTTAATCAAAGCATTCATGCTAAACAATTTGTTGGTAAATTATTCATGCAAAAAGGCTTAAATTCAGAATCAAATTTTTATTTACCCATAATGAAAGAAGAAAGAGAATCAAATATCAGAAATTCAATTTTTGAATCATCACATGCACTACTTAACATTCTATCGACATCTGTAGGACCTAAAGGTTTAGACAAAATGTTGATAAAACAAAATAAAACTACGGTTACAAATGATGGAGCAACCATTTTAAAATTTTTTACAGATAATCCAATTCACCTGTTTTTATCAAATGTGTCTACTGCACAAGATGAAAAATGTGGAGATGGAACTACAAGTGTTATAATTTTAACATGCAGTTTATTAAACTCATTAAGGAAGTTAATAGATATGAATATACATCCATCTATAATTTGTGATCATTTAGAAAAAGCTAGGAATATTGCAATTGATTACATTGAGTGGGCTAAAATCCCTATAAATGATATGAATGTTTTTAATACAATAATAACTACTTTGAATTCTAAAGTTGTTGGGAATGCTGTTGAAATGGCAAATGCTGCAATTAAAGCAATGGATGCTGCTAATTACGATAAAAATAAAATTAGAATTATTAAAAAAATAGGTGGTTCTATGGATGATGTGATATTTCATAAGGGGTTGTTGTTTAATTCTAATATCAAAACAGAAAAGCGTTTGTTAAAATGTGCTGTTATTCAGTTTTGTATTAGTGCTCCTAAGACAAATATGGATAGTAAAATATTGGTTGATAATCCACTTCTAATGGAAAAAATTATATCAGACGAAAGAAAATACATTTTAGATATTTGTAAAAAGATTAAAATGAGTGGTTGTCAATTATTAATAATACAAAAGAGTATTTTAAGGGACAGCCTATCAGACTTAGGACGTCATTTTCTTAAGAAGCTCAATATTTTGGTAATAGAAAGCATAGACAGGAAAGAAATCGAGAATATTTGTGAAGCTTTACATATTGAACCCGTCTCGGATGTAGATATTTTACAAGCAGAACATCTTAAAGAAGTGGAGATACAAAATTTTGATGATTTCTTAGAAATAAAAGGATATGGAAGTAGTATTATTATTAATGGATGTGATGATTTGATTCTTGACGAGGTCGAAAGAAGTTTAAATGATGCGCTTTGTGTAGTAAAATGTTTGCACGATGAAAAGTTTATTGTACCAGGAGGAGGAGCAATTGAAATTGCGATTTCTAATAAAATTTTGGATTCAGATGAAGGAAACGTGTTTATAAATAGGGAAATTAGTAGAGGATTTGAATCTATTCCGTATTTTCTAGCTAAAAATGCAGGGCTTAATCCGATTGATGCTATTTCTAAACTTAAAAAAGTTATTAAAGAACAACCTACTTATGGAATCAGTGTCAGAGGAAATGATATAAATGATATGCTTGAAGATGATAATGTTGTACAACCTGTGTCTATTACTAAATCTATTGTTAATTTGGCGATAGAGACAGTTATCTATATGTTAAAAATTGACGATATTTTACCATCAAGAGGAAATTAAAATTTTATTATTGACTTAACTTTTTACATGTAAATTTATGACATTTTGTTATTTTGTTTAAAATTTGCTCAACAAAATTTCTTATTTTTAAAAATTATTTTTTTTATCCATATGGATTACATCAAAAAAAAATCTTTACAATTCATATTGACAATATTAGTATATTTTTGTACGTGTATCGGAGGAATATGTTATCTACTAAGAGATAAAGAAGATAAGCCTGTTGAAGTTAAGAATCGGTCTTATCAAAATATTCTTTTAAAAAGGCCTTCTAAAGACTTGGAAGTTGGATTACAAGATGTTGAACATGGAAGTACAAAAAAAGACGATATAGACTCGACAAGAAAAGATAAATAAATAGATTTTTGTTTCGATATATTATTTTGTTATATTATCTTCACTGTTGAATGTATTATTGTTCAAAATGACTATATTAGTTTTGTACAGCTTTTAGACCAAATTAAAAATTTATAGAAGTTTTAGATGATCTATTAGGTTATATCTATACTATAAAATAAACGATAAGTCAAAAAAATCTATAAATAATTACTAAACCTATAATGTATAAGTTTCTATATAAACACATACAACTAATTATAATTAATAGATGCATAGAAAAGAGTTTTTGGTTTAAAATGGTGTCAACAACAATGTATTGACTTATGACTTTATCTTTAATTACACATGTTTAAAAAATGATGTCCTGCAAGGTTCTGTCATGTGAGAGTTTTTTATTTTTTTACTACAAAAAAAATTCACAATTATTTCTTTGTTTTAAATTTTTTTAATATTTATGATGATCTGATTAATAAAAATCAATTAACTAGGCCATTTTTGTTAAAATTGGTGTTTTTATATAAAAAACA
>DWCF01005812.1:0-13488 GCA_018230265.1 Delias oraia
CGACTTTTATATTTTATCTATTAATATAAAATTATATATTTATTTTTAATGGAACTTGAAAAAGTTAGAACTAAGAACTTATCCTCAGCAAGCAATAAAGTAATTACAAACTTAAGGTATTAACAGTGACAAACTTAATAAATTTCTTTGTATTCTTATTGCAAATTATTGATGATTACAAATCAGTTTTTTGTTGGGCGATTTATCAGCCAGTCGATACAATATTTTAACCACAAATCATTTACTCAACAAATTTAAAAATTATATTTCACTATACTAAATAATTGTATATAATAACTATCTGAGATTCTTCGAAGTACTCCAATTTGAAATATAAAATAAGTTTCATTTTCTATAATTTCAAGTTTCTATTTTCATAAATGTAAAAAAAATGCTTTATTGTTGGTAAAAGTGATTGTTAAAACGAGTTTAAACGACAATGAACGTATATTTAACAAATACAAGGCACATTAATGGCTGGGCCGGTCATTAGCCATGAGACAATAGACACGACAAGAAGCGGAGGCCATTCAACGCCACGGGACTTGTCCTATGACAAATCGCTGGCCTGTTTGTCATTGACCACGAGTATGGACAGGCTCTTTTGCGTTGCTATCGCTTTCGTGACCTACCGTAGTCTTGAACAGCTTATACAACCTCATCTTCCGTTTAGAAAGTAAAATAGTTAAATCTAAGGGACAAATATTAATTTATGAACTGTAAATTTCTGGTACAATTGTATCAGTCTTTTATTCAATAGATACTAACATAAACTAAAAATAACAATCTTATTAATGAAGTAAAAATTATATAAATGAAGCATACCTATAACATACTCATTTTCTCTTGACGTTGCGAATGTCTGTCATAGTTCATTCAATTTACACGAAAAAAAAAACAGGCAGCCAGTCCTCATTTTATATTCAATAAAGCGTAAGTTTGCAGAGTAAACAAATTAATTCGAGTTCAAATATGCTTGTTCGATTATCGATGAATTGTTTGTCAAGTTTGTAGTCAGTTCCTACTGATGTACATTTAACCGTCAAACCTACGGAATATCAGATGCAGAAATGTTGTGCTGACATCTGAATTTAAACAATTATAATACAAAATATATTAATTTGTCGCTTCGATAACAAAATAGTACCCACTTTGTTTATGATTTTTAATATGCGTTACAATACAACACCGGAGATTTCCCTCTAAGACCTCTAAGACTAAGATAGTACAGCTGTCTAATTGGATTGGGCACGTCTGTCTATGTCTTTCCTCTGGCCCAGCAGCTGAAATAAGCTCAAATGAATAGTAGAATTTTTTCTTGTCTCAATTGATATTGGTTTTACCTATAATTTATTTTTTTACCCTAAACAAAGAATTCCTTCCTGTCAAATTAAATTAATGCTACTGTGAATCTGTAAGAAAAAGCAACAATAACACCTACCGTGAAATTTGATTTGTGTAGAAAATAATTTTTCTACCTACCTTCTAAACGAATTATTTTGTCTAATTTATTGATATAGACTCTGAGATCAGACAACTCTTATTACCGGTTTGACTTTTTAACTTTTATTCGCCAGGTCAGGTACTTGCAAGGCAATGACCCGAGGTACGTATGTCAATTGACTGAAAGCGCAATCAGCGTTTATCTTTATTTATCAATGCCGATTAGCTGTACTTGATAAATTGTTTGTCAGCTTTAACAATATAAACCTTTATAAGCTGTGATTAACGCACCGACCCGGCCTGAACAATAAAAACAATTTATTTCCTTGCGCATCCTTTTTTCATTAGCGGCCTGGAATGATGTGTAAAACAATGCTCTCGGTGACGAGGGTATCTGTAAATAACTGAAGTCACCAATTATGCAACTGAGAATAAAAAAGTAAGACTTTATACCCAAAAATAAAAATGCTTCTGACAGACATTTTCTTTAATAATAAAATACGTACATATCTTATATTTCTTACTAATAATGTGTAAACTACATACAATAAATATACATTTCAGTGATATCTTTTGCTATATATATATATATGTATTTTATTTTGTACATATTCTACTTACTTCACTTATATTTCTATTTACCTATTATTATTATATATAATTAAACATTTAGTAATTCTCTTTTAATAATTGATGAATCAAATAATATGAATCCATCACTGGCAAAATTGTTTAAAATAACTTTATATAGAGCGAAAACCGTAATAAATATGTACCCACATTTGTCGTATCAGTATGTTTGTTCAGATAATTTTAGAAATATTTACCGAATTTGGCGACACGTAAGATTTAATGTAACTCAATGTAAATGTAAATTAAAAAGTAAAAAAATTAAACAACCGCTACTAAATAATATGACAAAACTGTAATGTTAGAATTGTTGGTTCCCGTCGCACTTGGCAGATCGAAGAGAATTATATGCACCTACTGCTTTTAAGAGTGAAAAAAGTCAACAAATATGGACTAACATGGCTATCACGACACATTAACAAATTTACCAACAAATTGGACTAAGTTTAAAGTGAAGTTTGGTGTTCATTTAATGTGGGGTTTATTTATGATTCTTGCTTCTTAAGGGACCTCTAAAGTTATGTATATACGTTAACCTCTAAAATAGTTTTTACAATTTAATTACATGTATATAAAATGAATATTTTCAAAAGATTTTATTTAGATATTCAGATTATAATTCTGGCGAATATTTAAAAACTCCCACGTTCTTTATGAGAAAATAACAGATCGCATTCAGCTGTTTAAAGCGGCTTAAAGACAAAAACGCTATATCACAATATTTTCAAAATATTTTACTTCGTGTGCTACAAACATTTTCCTGGAAACTCTCTACCTAATTTTCCCGACGTTCATTATAGAAACACGGAGTAATACTTGGAAAATCACATCATTCAACGCAATCATTAATAAAACACATTGTTAATGGTTCTACGTGAAGTTCTTGATAAAATTTTCAAGGTTAATTAATGTTTCAAATTTCTGCTATTTCAATTCTATATTTAGAAATTGTGAAAATCTCTTAGTTCAGATGACAGTTATAAAATTGTACATTAATAAAAATTATTATAAGAACGTATGTTTCGTTGTAAAAACTCTTTTACGTTATATTTTTTATTCATGTCCAATCTAACTGCAAGTCATACTTTTTTAAGTTTTATATAAAAGCGTATATATTAATTGGATCTAGCAAAGTTTTTGTCCTTATATTTATTTAAACATAAATATTTATTATATACATCATCATCATAATTTCAGCCATGGGACGTCCACTGCTGGACAAAGGCCTACCTTTTGGACCTCCATGCATATCTGACCGAAGCGACCTGCATCAAATAAAACTTACAATACCATAATTCTTTTTCAAAAATGCTGAGGCAAAATCAATTAACAAAATATTATTACGATGATCAAAATAATTATTTATTTATTGTACAGTACATACGTAACACTATCGTGGAAATGAATGAAAGATCGCCAGATTGCAATTTTCACTAGAGTAATAATATTGCAATTTGTGTTTATGCACAGCAGAACAAGCGATTTATTTTGTGTACATTTGGTTTTAATAATATGTGCGTGTATGTATTTAATTCCAATTTTTGTTATGTTTTAATTATTTATTTTACGTTGTTTTACTCTGCGGTAATAATTATGAGATAATAATTATGAATTATTTCTATTCTTCTATGAAGTGATACCACAATCACAGATTACTCATCGTGAAATGTTGTTGTACATGAAACGGTGCTACTACTGTGTTTCGCTGAATGAGTGAGGATATCGGAGGCCTTTAAAAATGCCGCTTAAGTTTTTTTTATTGAACCGTGAACACCTCTAATCCTTACAGAGCCGCGGATGCGTTGCCGGCCTTTAAGGAAAGTGTACGCTCAAAGTGGCGTAAAAAGCCGGCAAACAACAATTGCGCGGGCTGTGGCGTGGTTGGTGATGGGCGGCGGTTTTCTCTTACCATATAGGAGACCCACCTGCTCCGTTGTCTTCTATACCATAAAAAATATAAACTAACGCACTTTTTTAGTAATAAAAAATTGTGTTTGTATGAAATTCACTTTTTTCCACCTCAAATTTTCAATCCTGGTTCACCGTTCCTTTATTGATTGATATTAATGAGGTATTATGATTTGGTCACTATCTATTTTTAGGGAATTGGGGTTGTTATTGAAGGAGTAGTCACAAACGGTAAACAAATTAATATTATTTTTTTATTATTATATATAATTTCATTAACAAGAGTTTTAAGTAAAAATAAAGTAAGATTTTCATGAAATTTGTTTTGAAGGTAGCTGATTACCATATAGCCTATTTTTATCTTACTATAAAAATGGAATCGCTTTTTCGGGTTTGTCAACTCCAAGAATTGCTAAGGTTTCAAAATTTTCCGGTGACATACCAATACAATGCTTTCCGGGTCCATTAGTAAATTGATAAAAATCAATTTCAACAAAATATATACATGGGATCACCGCTGTGTTTGTATGATCTATCAAAGATTAAAAATCTTCAAAATGGGTTTTTAATATATTTTTAAGTGAATTGGAATGTCGATGTTTGTAAGTAAATTGATAAGTGATAAAAGGTATACCTAAAAGTGTTAACTAGTCAAAGTTACGTGGATATAAAAATGTAATAGAAGACAAGGACCGCATTATTTACGATTGCATTCATCTGTAGGAACGCAGCTGTAGAGGAGGCTCGACTTTAAAAAGCAAATTACGTACAACTTACACGCACCTGCTTCAGTTACCTTAGATTAAAAATAAGACAGTAAAGCGGCACATATTTAAACGAATATATGAAATTTATATTCGAAGGCAATGTTTTAATAATAAGTAAGAAACCTGAAGCTGACGCACTAATTGAGCCGGCTCGTCTGAAGTGATACCATGGGCTCACAGAATACTCAACGTGAAACGGTACTTGTACTGTGTTTTGCAAAGTGAGTGGGGATATCGTAGACTGTGGCACGTTTGTACCATACAGGTCATACCTGCTCCGTTGTCCGCTATACTTATAAAAAATTGAAAGTTTTGGATTAATTCAATGTATTAAAAATTTTGTTAACCTCACATCGGACAGAAACAAAACGTATACTATAACATTCCAGTAGGTAGATATTAAATACATATTAGCTTATTTATAATATCCTATTTATATAGCCTATATTATAAATTGGTTTTAACATTATTTCAAGTATATATTATTTTCAAAGTCTGAATTCTTGTCTTGGTCGTGAAATTTACTGTACTGTGTCAATTCTCTCGGGTGTTGCTCCTCTAATGCTCCAACACATCACTCACACACCATGCGGTGGACCTTTGACAGTAGATGTGTTCTAAGTCCACTTCTTTATATGTTTAAGTGGATTTCAATAAAACAATATTAACACTGAAAATGTGTAAGTAAAGCAAAGTAAAAATTCCAATTTTAATCCAAATTTAATGAAAAGGTCAGCCAGAACACATTACGATCGTTTTATTAGCAATGAATATTTAAATCTTCCAACTACAGTCAGATTTTCAAGCTTTTCATTAAATCTGGCAATTAAGGCTTTTTAATACTGATCTCGAGATATTTTTTTGCTCTTTATTGTAATGTATTTTCATTAATAGTTTTAACAAATACACTAAGTCTGCCTGTCTCTGTCTAAGGTTTGAAAAGACCATATACATCTGGAGGGTGTGAAATGACATTTAAACACGCACGTTGTCTTTGAAAAACGCCAACTTTATCAAAAACATATCTCAGACATAAGCGACAATACCAAACTATCTTAACGTTATACTTCAATAAACAGTTATACAAAGAAAAATAAGGTAAAATAAACGAATAGCTGCTGAGCGATAACTTCTAGAGAGCTACAGCGGTCAATTTTTTAATATGGTATAGCGGACAGCGGAACAGGTGTGTCTTCTATATGGTAAGAGAACACCGCCGCCCTCGGAAAATCGCGCCATAGTCTGTGCATTGGTTGTATTTCCTGTTTTTTATGACATTTTAGCGGTATTTTTAAATGCCTCCGATATCCTCACTCACTCTACGTGAGCCCATGATATCACTTCGGACGAGCCAACCCAATTAGTTCGTCAGCATATGTTTCGGCATGGCTCTCCCACGGGGAAGACAGTATTAAGCCACTCGCCCAGCTACTGTCAAGCATTTCCAGAGACCGAATAAATAAAATTATAATGTAAAATTGTCCGGACCGCGATAAGATACCTCTCGTTTGATGCTAGACTTATTAAACAATTTAGCCATGAGCTATGTCTTTATAATCCGTCTCATTACATACAGTAGTAGCTTGTTAAATTGAAATTAAATTAGTATTCGTGTTTTTATTATTATTATTAGTTATTTAATTATTTTTAAAAATTCTTTTTACTATTGTCCTCTTTAAACTGATGCTCAATGTAAATATTGAAGCGGTAAAATAAAAATGCTGGAAATCGGTTTTAACTTATGTCTTAAATGTAACTATAATTTAAAATGTTTATTTTACTTTTTATTCGCCGGAAGACGCTGGATGCAGGTCGCCACCGACAGGTTTTCATGGAAGTCCATGGGAGAGGCATGTGTATTTCCAGCAGTGGACGTCTTATGGCTGAAATGATGATGATGATGATTGTACTTTTTACCATTACATATTGTAAATTGTTCTTAGCAAAGAAGATGTTAGCCAGATATGACGTACGAAAATAAGATAACTTACAGCGAGAATCTACTAAAAAACATAATTATAAACAATTATTTGTGCCGCCAAAATATTATTTCTCCATAATTTTAATAAGAATAAGATTTCAACTTGAATAAAAGTCACCTATGATATTTTAATATCAACTACTAACTCACAAATCTCTGATACTACAAAGAGATCGGCATTGCTCGAGAAATCGTTGCTTTTGACGTTTATGGGATAGTGGCTATTTATCACATCTCGACTTTATTGAACAATAAGTCAAAGATAACTGTTAGACAAATAAAGTTTAAATTTCTTGACATGGAGATAAATTTTAAATAATTATGCCGAAAAAGCTTCCATTTGCTTTTATGAGATGTTCGAAAGGTATATAAAAATTGAAATACAATATTATTTCTACCAACACAGTACAGTCTGAACAGTTAAAAAAGTTGAATTTTAGAATGTAAATTTTAGCAGTAACATAAAGATGATTCCATTGTGTTTACAGATAATATCATCATAACACACTATTATCACGATTCGGCTTAGAAAACAAACAGATTATGATAGAATAAACCAAGACTACGGACACGAACCAAACCTTTAAGTAACAAGGGTACAATTTTATCCTCTAGTGTATATTGGTCAACAATATTATTATTATTTATTCCTAATATTGTTGGTCGTAATAATTGGGTATTTTCTTCTGCAAATAGTTAAACACAGAACTCCTTTTTCTTATGACCCTGAAGTAATATATGTGGTCTGGATAAAATTAAAATAAATTATTAAATATATATGTATATGATAAAATTATATTTGATCATATGGGCCGGCTCGTCAGGAGTGATACCATGGACTCACTGAATACCAGTGTGAAATAGTAAATGTACCGTGTCTCGCTAATTACTGAAGTTGCTGGAGGCTTTGTTGTACAGCTTAAGCGGTGTTTAAATCCGGCAACAAAAGCTTAAACTGCATCGTGATTGTTCATGGGTGGCGGGTGATCTTCTACCATAAGGGAATCTGCCTGCTTTGTTATCCGCTGTTTATATAAACTATCAATTTTAATATAATTTAATCCCGTGAATACTTAATATATAACTCTTTGTGGAAATGTCACTTATACTATTGTAGTATTACAAAAACGTTTAGAATTGTTACCTAAAATATGTATATAAATATAATAATTAAAATATAAATATAAATAAAATAATTAAAATAGAAAATCGTTGTGGCGCACACTACAAATAATTTTACATTACCGCATCACCGCTATATTAGGCTTTGGCCAAAAAATGAACGAGCTTATGGGTTTAGTGGCCAAGTCATTGATGTCATCAAAAATTATAAGCCTCCAATAGACAGACGCGCTACTTACACTCCACAACAATACTTCCGGGGCACTGTTCTTTTCATCTCTACAATTTAATTAGGAAATATATTATAGAAAAATACTTAATAAATTAATAAAAGATAAGCTAACAATTTCTGTCTCTAAAACAATAAGGACAGAAGGTAACTTGTTGAATGATACTAATAAACGAAATTATGAATAAGTAGAATGAGTTGGAACCTTATCTGAGAAGTTAGAAGTATTTTTATTCGACTTATATGCCTAAATCAAACTCAATCATTTTTATTGTAAAAAGGACCACATAGCCACATGAACTAAAGTTACAGATCTGATAAGAACAGACAAGGCAAACAGTTGTGTTTATTTTTTTAAAGTTATGTATATAGTCTATTAACAATAGGAAATTAAGTTATAAACTACCAATTCAAAGCGACAATAATGTTGAAAAACTCTAGTATTTTTTAGAATGACAAATTATATTTTTCCTAATAAAAGATTTAAATTTATTTCAGGGTAGTTCTTGTCTTCTCTTTCTAATTTATTGAAGAAGCATACAATTTAGAGGTTGCAAGCATCTGATAATTCCATAATAAAATGTTTTCATATACCTATAAATTTGACAAAATTAACTAGTTTATATAATAATATAAATTAAATTATATATAATTTTCAAAATCAAATTCAATATAACTAATTTTTTTTAGTAAATTACTGTGATGTGTAATATTTACTTTCCTAAAAGTGCATTATTCAATATTAATCCTAAAAAAAACGGTTAAATATTTTCTGTAATATTGATATATTTTGAAAAAATATTGTAGTGCAACAAAATCAGAACAACTATAAGAATGTTGTAAAGTAAACTCAAGCCAATGTTAAAGGTATTAAACTCTTATTTAGATCTTGCAGAAGTGAAAAACGCATTGCTCTTTGTCATGGCGACTTTGCGTCACGGACAATAACTTCACGTTGGAAGTTCCCACGGTGCCCCTTTATCACATTTTGCGAAGAAAAAAGTATTCTCTTATTGTTTTTTTTATATTTCTTCAGTTAGGAAGGAGAAATGTGATTCTAATTTATGAACATTTAATTTTGTAATGGAAACAGATACCAAAATCTATATGGATTTGTTTAATACATATTATGTATCTAAATGTAAATTTTTATATGGTCTCGGTCTTAGTCGTGTTATATATAACATAAATTCTTGTTGTTTGTTGCAACCGTTTACATAACTTTTAATGAATCTCTAATATAAATAATCATTGAAAAATACAGCTCTGACAAGATACAGACTTTTTCCTCTAATATTTATTCTGAGAGAAATTATTCAAAAAAAATATATACTAATGTAGGTATTTTATCAAACTTTTCCACGTAATAATAATTATTATTTTAGATTTTATTTTGCTTTGGAGATTAAGTGAGAAAAATAAACAGAACTTATATTTTTCAAAAGAAATAGCATCATCAGAAACATATTTTTTTATGGAAATAAACTTATACAACGTTTTATATAAAAATCAGGATGAAAACGTACGGCGGATTACCCAGGATAAGTGACTTCCGGGTGGGCTCCCGATTTTTAAGGTACGTGCTAATATGAACTCTTTTATATAAATATCTCTGAGTGGTATGCGGTAGTAAATGTCTCAGAAATCGCTCAGTTGTGGAATGATAAAAATCGGGGTGATCGGATACAATTTCCTCGCTGTTTGAAGGTGCAATTCGGAAGATGATATTAATCCATACAACTCCTTTCAACATTCCTCGTGATAAAATTTCACTTATTGAAAACGATATTGTTTTTAGTTCGTTACTTATCTATTTGTTGTGGTGATATCACTTAGACTCTGAGGTAATCAATGAATTAAATAACTGACCCTCTTCAAAGAAAATCTTTTATTTTTAGTTTTTTTCTTTTTCAGTACTGAAAGATCAGCTTTTAAAAACTTAATTCCATAATTTAATAAATTTATTTGAAGCATTTATAGTATACATATAGAAAATAATGGAACAATGTAATAGTTCAACGTTTGATATTACTGTAATATATGAATAAATACATAGCTATATTAATATGAATAAAGAAATTTTCTATATTATTATTGTAACTGTAATGACGTTAATTAAAAATTGTGGAAAATTAATGCTTAAAAGGAACTTTTTTTATTTCACAGCGGCCAACGGAGCAGGCGGGTCTCCTTTATGATACCACCGCCCACGGACAATTGCGCAACAGCCCGCGCTTTGGTTGTGTTGCCGGCATTTTACGCCGCTTGAGCGGTATAATTTCTCGAGCCTTCGATATCCTGACTCACTCATGGTATCTCTTGTAAGAGCTTGTCCAATTAGTGTGTGCTATACTACAGCATACCTCTTCCAAGAGTAAGATAGTGTTAAGACTCTCGCTCGGCCATTGTCAAGCCCTTCCAAAGAATGAATAAATTATAAATCTTCGGGGTTCGAGCCCAATACCCCTGACTTCGCAATAGCTTTCAACATTATTTACAGACTATAGTCTGTAAATAATATTGAAGCACATAAGAGAGAAGGAAAGGAAGCTAAAAACGAAAAAGAACAAGAGAAATGCTCGTATCATATCCTAACATAAGTAAAAATGACTCGAGTTGGTAACAAAATAAAAATAAGAAATTCTGCCCGCCGTAAGGTATCAACATTTCACTAGTGTCCTAATTCCTTTTAACAGTTTTTGCGGTAGAGTAACGCGTAAGAATTTATATTCCGCACTGCGACTCATAAATCCGAGTGAACGTCCAAGTAACGCCGCTGGCTGTGCTACGTCCACGCGCCTCACAATTTATGACAAATACTCCATTTAAGACTTCACCGTTAACAAATACATACTCGAGAATATCCACACAACTTTTATATCAAAATTATCAAAAAATACCTTTAAGTATAACAATACCTTAATATAAAGTATATTTTACGTAGATATATAAAAGCATATCTTTAGTTTTAAGAGATTTTGTTCACTAAATGCATTATATAATATGCAGTTAAAATATCTTTCATGTTGCTTGGAAAACTGAAGATATTTGTTTTACAAGCCTGTTTCTCATTTTATTAAAATAATTATTTATTTACAATCACTAAATAAAAATGTCTTGGAATATTACTTAGATGTTATTCTATCTTATATTCGCGAAATACAGTCCTATGTCAATTATTGAATAGATACGGTCTTAATGTAGAATAAAAAGGTTGAAAAAGTTACCCGAGAAGGAAGGCCTAGACAGACGAGTATCGGAGAGAAGTCAATCGACTCAATTAAAAAGTTAAACTAAATAATAAATGAACACATCACAACTAAACGAACCTAAAACTTTTACGGGGACAAGCTAATTTTAATGAATGGTTTTATTTACATTAATATAATTCACTTTTTTCCTAATAAGATCTATACCCAAATTTTGTCTCTGATAATAGATACTTCAGTCTGAAATAAATGCTCTTCATACATCTCAAATTATCAGGAAATAATTTCAATTTATTTAATTTCCCAGTTCCGATGAAGTGACAAGGTTGAAATTAATACGGCTCTGACTGTCACTTTAACTATTGACGAATATTATCTTATAATAATTAAATAAGAGAGCTATGCTGAAGCATATGCTGACGAACTAATTGGGCAAGCTCGTCCGTAGTAATATAGGGAGTCCTGGAGACCGGGAATACCCCGGAGTCACAGAATACTAAGAGTGAAACGGTACTTGTATTGTGTTTCGAGTGAGTGAGGATATCGGTGGCCCTTAAAAGTGCCGCTTAAGCGGTATAAAATGCCGGCAACACAACCAATTCGCGGACTGTGAATTAAACTACATATGATCTAGGAATAAGTTACAAATTCATTTATAAGTTGGAAATAAACAATGCAAACTTTTCAAAACCATCAACCGAAGTCAGTTCCTGGGTATTTAAAAATTGCTTTTCGTTTCAATACCGCTATTCAAAACTTTAAATTGGTGTTAAGCATGCAATTCAGATTTTAAAATATGCCAAAGATTAAAAAATTACGCCTGGAACACTCGTTACGAGAAATCGTTACGATCGCACTGTACAGTTCATATTGCACCGAAAACCGAAACGTATCTGTGATAAAAAATTGACAGTTTTAACAGTTTTGTGTGTGGCCGACTTGACAGTGGCCGGGCGAGTGTCTTAATACTGTCTACTGTCTCAATACTTAAACGCACCCGTGGGAGAGCCATGCTTATGCGCATGCTGATGCTCTAATTGGACAGAGTAAAAAGCCGGCATAACAACCATGCGCGGACTGTGGCGAGTTTGTTCGTGGGTAAGTGTTCTTCCCATATAGAAGATCCACCTGCTCCTTTGTCCGCTATAAAATTTATTATAAAAATATAGAATAAAATTTAGAATATAGCTCTTTCTTTATTTTTCACTATCTTTTTTGCCTATTTTCATTTCTTCACATAAATAAAATTTCACTGTAGTCTTATTGAGAACTTTGACCATATCACATTTCATTGAATGCCATAACTTTTCTTTATTTATGAACATTGTCGAACAGTTTTAAATGAACACTTTAACAATGACTCACACATAAAACATCGAGGAGATACATTTTTATAAATATTTTAAAACATGGCGCGCTTGTTGTTGCCAAATCTTTCAATTTAATCTTCTAAACCGAGTTTAATCAAGTTTAGTATTAAAGTAGATAATATGAATTTCCTAGTATCTGCTATGAATTATTATTTTTATTTATTAATATCGAGGATCAAGTATTATTCAAAAACATGTGACATTTGATATTTATAAAATATCTGAAAAAATTGCGACTATGCATTCATTTAACACAATTCTACTCTCATAGTAGTATGAGTAATAATAGTAGTTATTTATGCTAGAAACATATGTTATGTATGAAATTGAATGCTCAAGCTACGTACCTACTTCTTACTCTAGTTCAAAGTAAATACTTTTAAAACCATTGAGTTAATACAACTGGTTAGCTCGTAGCGAACTTTAAATGCAGCTGCCTAATGCAAAGCTGCAAATATTTTCAAAAGAACAACAAAGATGCATGCCAGACAGAAGTTTTAATGCCAGTGACGTTCAAAGAAGAGGCACATAAACCAGCTTTCACTCAATTAGTCTCGAACTAGAATTCAAATGACTGTGATTTCATAATATCCTTATAACTTCACATTTTATAAATAGTCAAATGCTATAATAATTTTATACTGACATTTGTTTATCATCAATAAATTAATTTAAGATGGGTCTAATGGTGAAGCTCAGAGTCACTCAGCGAGCTATGGAGAGGGCAATGCTCGGAGTCTCGCTGCGAGAGAAAAATCAGAAATGAGGTTATCCGCAGCCGAACCAAAGTAACCGACATTGCCCGCCGTATTAGTAAGTTGAAGTGGCA
>DWCF01005813.1:0-13485 GCA_018230265.1 Delias oraia
AAAAGTGTTACGAGTGGAGACCACGGACAAGCAAGCGCAGCGTAAAAAAATATTATACCAGAAATTACCTTCTATGAAAATAACAGTAGATAATGTATTACCTCATTATAATCTTCCCCTGCGGAGACATCGTCATAGCTGTTGATCTCCTGCTGCTCGCGCTTCAGCTTGCGCCGGCCTTCCGCGCTGGCTAGCCACAGGCAAGCCGCGACTACAGTTAACCGCCGGATTCCGTGCATCGCAATCTAAGGACAACGGGGTACTTCATCACCGTCTCTAGTCTCTCATTTAACCCATCATACCAATGTATTGAGAAGACATACAGCATATAGGGACTAAGTTTATTGTAATTTCTCAAAAAAATTCTAATTTATACAAAAAATGTTATTCTATATGTTCATTAAAAATTATTTAGAACAAAAACTGCTCACAAATTGCCCAAAAAGTATAAAATAGTTTTACCATAGTAAAAAAACCTAGAAATGACATAGAATGGAAAATAGCATAGAGAAAAAATAATTACCTCTTTTCGGTTGCTTTTAAGGTCAGTTAAAAACCATGCCAATGTTTTTTATATTCATAAAACAGATCCAAGAGAATACTTATATACGCTGTCTTTGAAATAAATTAATTTAAATAACTAATAATAATAATTGAAAAACTCCGACTTACATCTGCTCCAACTATGTCACCATCACAACCACTTCTCCAATGATTAGGAGACAGCCGCACAGGCTATTTAAATGAATTGCAGCCGAGGGCAGAATCGTTGCAGTGTCAGCATAACGCGATACGTGATCTTCAGACGTAGATAAGAAACGTATTCAATAAATACCTTTACGTACTATATCGATAAGAGATTACATTTATATCAGAGCTAATTTCATTTTAAAAATACACGTTTTAATTTTTTACATCTGTGACTGGCGGTCAGAATTTTGCCAGTGTAAGTATAATTTTATTTACATAAAAAACAACAAAGAATCGAGCAAGAATAAAATCAGAGTTGAAAAGGAGATACAAATTATAACCGTGAACCAACTTTTTAACCAAAGAAAAACAATTGGAGAGATCATAAGCAATAGGTACACGTCTAATTGATCTTTTTAAGAAGAAGTTATAGAAGATTTAATAAAATTGAGGAGACTTGAAATACTCGCTGGTATAATAACTAAAAACCTCAAACAAGGAAAAATTGCATCGAAAACGGTTCATTCGTTTAAGAGCTACGACATGTAAGATTTATTCCTTTTGCGTCGATGGTTGAAAAGATAACGCGATTTCGATAAACTATCGCAATGATTTGGGTTACTATTTCTAGTATTCTTACTAGTGTTTACTATTTCTTTCTTATTATACAGTGGACAACGGGATGATCGGGAACGCGCAAATGGACATCACGCGACGCCACAATGCTCGCGCTTTTGCACTTCTGCAGCAAAAATATACTTCACTAGTTTTATGATACACATTACTTCAGGCTGTTATTCTGAGTATTTAACTAAACGCTTGTGGTAATAATGCGGAAAAAAAGAATAGGAATGACGTATACATAGGACATACAAAGACATGCTAAATCAATTTCGTATGCGTCGTTAAGCGTTATGCGACGCATTATTAAGCAGTTTTCAATTCGAATGCAAGTTTGTGTGTCTGTTGGGTAATGTGTTTGTTTCATACATTACAAAGTCCCCTTGAATTGATCAAGTATTAGAAATAAATAAATAAATAACTCACCGTTGTGAGCGTTATGGCAAAATTTCAATCATTCATTATTCGATGACCATCTCTTAAAAAAGGTTAAATCAACTCGTGCACATAACAATAAATAAATAAATAAATTTGCATGAATCATTTTATTGAATTCTTACGTGCTATTTACGAATGAAAAAATACATTTGCAAAATATATTGTACTTAAACTTAACATTGAATTAAAAATGCAAAATAAAATAACAAAACAACAACCCTTAATAATACTGTCTTTGTGATACAAAAATTAAACAAAATTGATAATCACCACCTCTCACTGCCAGCACGACAGACGCCATATGTATTATCTATTCTCAGAAACTTCCGATTCAAATTGAAATTCTTCTATATAACAGAACACTAATACTACAATTATTTAAAAATGGCGGATAAATTCAAATATTAAAGACTTAATTGTAATCTGAAAATAAAGCACCAGGACAGTAATTATGTTCTAAAAACAATCTAGTTCTATTATATAACTCAATCGTTATTGAATGTATTTTAAATTATTTTATTCAATATTTTCTTTAGCTTTATAGGGGAGCAGAAAACATTTTGGCAATTTGCACTCAAGTCCAAAAGAAAAATCTGAGATAGCAGTGGTGATTATAAATGTAGATCAAAACTTATAAAACATTTAAATACAATCAATTTTATTATATCTATTTCATAGGATTAACTATGCCAACACTTTGGATCATACAATTCATTTGACATACAACTACATATGTATCTTATATGACTAAAATCACATTACTTTTGAATCTACAAGGATTCACATTTAGAATATTCATTGTAAATTATTATCAAATATAAACACTTAAAAGTTTCTATGAAAATGTATTAGAATTTATCAATTATACTTATAAACTATGAGAAACTTTAATTGTACTCTGTATTAGGATCTATTTGGTTCACTGGATCATGATGCAATTCATTGAATATTATGTGTTAAAAAGAGTGTGATTCAGAGAGATTGTAGCTGCTATTTGTAACATACAATATCAACATTACAATATAATTAAGACATTGCAGGCATCAATTTATTTAATGTTAACCACATAATTTTATTATAATACAAAACAGTTGGATACTTCCTTTCTATCTTACCATTTATAATCTATAATATTTCACGAGTCTTTCGAAAGCATTAATTTGGCTTCACCCTCAAACACAACCTTTTTCTCTTCTTCGACAACACAGAAAAATTTTACTTTTAATAATTTCCGAACATCAACTAATTCTACACTGATAGTCAGTTTCTCACCAACAAAACACTTGTTGGGAAACTTCATAGTTTGAGAAACAACAACTGTGCCAGGCCCTGGCAAATGAGTACCAATTAGACCGGCAACTAAGCCATTCAGAAAGGCCCCATGCACTATTGGCCTTTTATTTCCATTATTTTTATGCAAATAATTATGATCATTTGTGAGATTTGAGAAGGTATCAAGGTCCTTTTGGGTCAATGTTTTTTGTATCCTTATTTTATCGCCAGCTTTAAATGCTGCTCGGCTGAATGATGTTGTGTGTAATTTACATATTTTTTGGTAGTTTTTATTATTGACAGCAATGTAGGGGAACCTGTTTGACAACATCCTGTTCATGACTCCTCAGATTTTTGGTACAGTATAAGCCTCAAACAAAATGTTTGCAAGATTTGATATTACCTTATTTTCAGATGACTTTAATTTTGAAACTTGAGAAACAATTTGGGAATCATTTACAACTAATGTATTATCTTTGTTATAAACACAAATAAATGTAGTTAATACATCTGCAACTGTCTGCCAGTGTGTTGATGCCAATAAGCTTTTCAAAGGATTGTATCCATCGTGGTCAGTCAAATATTCAACATTCACAGGATCTGAAATTTAATAAACTGATGATCAGTAATGCTACTTCACTTTAACAAGGTTTAGATTCTAAATTCAATGTAAATAATTCAATTATAATAACAGAATGTTAATATGTATCAAATTTGGTATAATATTAAATTTAAGAAATTATTATTAATCACATACCTGAACATAAGTTACAAATTCCAGTTGCAGCAAAATGTAACAATTCTGAGCGAGTTTCATTTTTTATAACATACAGGAATATGTCAAAAACACCGACATCCCGAATATACTTGAAATTTATTGGGTCATAAGCAAAATTAGCCAAATTAGCGAGAACTTGGCGTTTGGCATCTGGAAATATGAAAATAAAATATAAATTGGTTAATTGGTAAATTGGTTGGGTTTACATAGAATATATTTTTTACATATATATTTACCAAGGGAAACTGAATTTAAATATTCCTCAACCAAAAGCGATAAATAAGTTTCACGATCAGTTCCATTTTCTGGAGTATGCTTATTTAGATACGACGAACTTGAAAACATTTCATTTCCACTTTCAGTCACTATAATTGCATAATAATATATTTTAAGTTGCTTTCCGATTCCTTAAATTAATTGTACAAGTTTAAAATTAAAATCAATTACAAATCAAGGTGGAAATTAATTATAAACACAAATGTCGTGAAAAGGTCACAATTTTCGATTGTCACATATCTTCTACATTCCACAGATATCTAAAGTAAATAAGGTTTTATAGTTAATTATTATAATGCTTATGTATATTTAGCTTATAATAAATAAAATAAATTAATACAATTTAATTAATTAGATATATATATAATAATAAATACATTTAATTTACAAAGCTACAGGTAAATATAAATATCAACGATACCTTAGAATAACGATGTGGCATTATAGGCTTTATACGTTTATATTGACATTTGCTATTTGTAAATCGTAGCATATGGTAGGCCTGTAAAGTTTTTTTATATTTTAGGTTAGAGTTTATTACTAACATCTTATGAATATTATTTTATTGTGTTCACAATGCATTTTTACTATAAGTAAATGATATATTAGAATTTATTTCGATATATTATATCAATAGTTACTATGGCTTCGCTACTGAACATTACCGGTAAGGAAAACATTGTTTTGGTGGTTTAACAAACGTACTACATATTTTAAATTTAAGTAAATTTCCCTTTTTTCAGGCTTGACGAACAAGAATTTGTTTGTAGTAGATTTTCAAGAACCGTACAGTGAGAAAGCTGTTAGAGATGAGTCTACACCTAACATTAGGAGTATTACATACAGTCCCAAAGGAAATTATTTGGCATACAGGACAGATAAAAAGTGATGATTTGATATTATTTATTTTTACCAAACAAATATTTAAATTTCATACAACTTACTCCAAATAGTAACTATTAAATTTCATGTTATTAATTTTATTTTAGAGTGGAGATTCTAAAATGTGCAGACTGGACTGTAACAGCCACAATAGATGGCAATGTGAAGGATATGTTCTTCTCTCCTTTAGACACTTATTTTATAGCATGGGAGATGTTTTTTACTACTAAAGATAATCCGCAGGTATAGTATCAGTAATTTATGTTTGACGAATACTTTTATGTATTTTAGGTTTAAAATTTTTTATCACATAAACATGTAAAATTATAGGGGAAACCAAATCTACGTGTTTTTAATTCAGCCAATGGAGTAAATATTGGATCATTCATACAAAAGAATCAAATTGGCTGGTGAGTATCATCTTTATCCTTCTATTTATCTGTTATGTTATAAATCATTGGTAAGTAATTTGGGGTTTGTACCCAAGTATACTTCAAATATTTTGTTCCATATTTACAGGCAACCAAAATGGTCTTCCGATGAGAAGCTGTTCGCTATTCACGCAAACAATAGGATTCTAATTTATGAAGATGCAAAACTCGACCGTTACACACAAAACATTGCAGCTGATAAACTTCAGGCCTACAGCATATCTCCAAGTCCTGCCCCGAGTTACTATCTCTCTATATTTACTTTAGGTATGGCACATGTTCTATTGTATAATATGAATTTAAGAATTATTTAAAATGATTTTCAAGATCAACATTAGAAATTATATTTCGCCCAGTAAGTTTGACATGTCCCTCTATGTAGTTATAAATCCTAATTGTAAACATAGAAAAGAGAGTAGAAATACTGTCAACATATTGGACAACAGTTAATACATGAGCATAAGACATAAGACTAGCAAACTAATAATTTCAGGTAAATCGGGTCAGCCGTCGTTCTGGCGTATATTCAAGTTTCCACAATTTAATATAACTGAAGCTGTCATGAGCCGGTCATCCTTCCAAGCGGATAAGGCCACTTTCCACTGGAATAAACGAGGGACGCATGTCTTCACATTGACACAGACTGAAGTATGTTTTTATATACTTATATATATATATATATATATATATTTGAATTATGCATTCTTTCTATAGTCTTTTTATAGTATCGCGGATAATGGAGTAAGAGATGTTCGCCTCCTATGGACAACTGGTCAGTTCCTCCAATAGAAGGAAATTGCCAGACAAGAGATGGTAATTCTACTTATGTTGGCAGGTTGACAAGACGGGTGCCTCTTATTATGGAAAACAAGCTCTGTCTTACGGAGATGTCAAAGGAAATGGAGGGAATATGACATTCAGTAAGTTTTATACTGATATGGAACAGTAAGAATATCAATTTTCTTAAAATGTTCTCTTAACGATTTTCCGCATGCCATTTTGTATATAGTTCTAATAGCTCGCTTTTGCAGTAACAAAATAGAATGTAGTAGCCTTCCCCCAAATGACCTCATGTGCCTCTTCCCAGGCAAGGAGGGACCGATCCACGCGGTGGCGTGGAACCCGGGCAACTGGAACGAGTGGGTGGCGGTGTACGGGCACGCGCCCGCCAAGGCCACGCTTTTCAACGCCAACTGTGAGCCGCTCTACGAGTTCGGCACGGCCGCCTGGAACGCCATTTACTTCCCGCCCGACGGGAACCATATCCTTTTCAAGTGCTATGTCCACCGCAGTCAAAATCTTTACAAGTGTCAAAAAGTGGCAAATTTCAATCAAATCTCTTTTCTTATGTAGCCTTTACTGCAAATAATTCCATTTCTTTTGTGACGATTCATTTTATAATATTAATAATTTTTGTTGAGAGTGGATTTGTTCATGTTAGAGCTTCAGAAATTGTTAAAGCAAGAAACGTTTGCGCTTTGCAAATCTTACCTATTAAAGCCTTAACGTCGGAGCACTAGTTCTGTTGGGCGGTTTCGGGAACATCGCGACCGGGCAGATTGCCGTATGGGACCTTCGCGGCCCGAAGCAGCTGGGCCAGTGCTCCGCTCCCGACACTACCTTCGTGCAGTGGGACCCGCGGGGCGAGACCTTCATTACCGCCACCACCTACCCGAGGCTCACGGTTGGCAACGGGTGAGAATACATATAAACACATTACAGTGGAATCTCGACAACTGGAACCTCGTTTTGTCGAAATCTTCATTAAGTTAAAAAAAATGCTATAACTTGCCGCGGTATGTACAATTAATTATACTTTGTAACTCGAACAAAATATTATTTCCCTACGAAGCTAATAAGAGTACTTATTCTCTGTAACTCGAACATCAGAAACGAGACTCCGTAAGTTGTAGTTAGTAAAGTAAATAGCCAATCCCAGAGCGAGTTTTTCTAGTGCATTTAAATTTATATAAATAAATGTCTGACATAAATCTAAGTTGAATTGTTGTTTGTCCTTAACTCCACAAGTGGAAAAATATTCTCATAAACCGCAAATAAATCCTATGCATCTTGAAATTCTTGTTAACTCGAAAACTCATTTCCATTTTTCTAGCATTTCCCTTGCCATTGGAGTTATCGTGATCCCACTGTATTACAATTAGAGTAATTGGCAACACTCTATACGGATTAAAGCGCGTGTTATAAATTAATGAAATTTACTTACAATTTTACTTACCTTAATGCATTAACCTGTTTCCCAATGTCGTGGGTCCGCGAGTATGTGCATCGGGCTTGACGGCGTCATCTCTGAACCATACATTAATGCTAATAATTAGTCAAATAAATACCTAATTGCTGTTTATTGTATTAAGAGGTCCGCCAAAACTATTCTTGAATCCCTAGGGATCCGTAGTTCAAAGTTCAAATAGGTTGGGAATTTACTTTTTTTACTTTTAGAATATATATAATGTTTTTAAAACATGCATTTTTGTCGCTCTGCTCTATTAGTCTTAGTTTGATACTATATAGCCTTTCTCCATTAATGGCCCTATATAGCAAAGAGTTTCATTTGAAGCGGTTGCACCAAGTAATAGTAAATAAACTCTAAGCTCTTCACTTAAACTTTGCTAAAACAAGACGCGTTTAAAGTGCTCATCATTACGAGAGCAATAAAATGTTCGAGTCATGGTTCCACATCGTGTAAAACCTCATGTTCAAATTGCAGCTACAAAATCTGGCACTACTCAGGCGCGCTGATGCACAAGCGCAATTGCGCGGAGAAGGAGAATCTGCTGTCGATCTGCTGGCGGCCGGGCGCCTACCCGAAGAGCGAGCTGTCGAAGGCTACGCCCATGGGCATAGAGGACGCTACGCCAAAGCCGGCAGGCGCGTACCGGCCGCCCGGCGCTCGCAACAGGCCGTCCAACTTCACGTTGCATGAACACGAGAAGCCGCACAGGCCGGGACAAAACGCTGACGGTACGTACTTACACTAATATGTACATAATTCAGTTATATAATTTGGACTCGATGGCCAACGAATGGCTAAGAAATTTCAAAAATGTTAAATTAGTATTACTTAGTAAGGCATACTATAGCGTCACTGATTATATTGAAGATAAATATGTCTGCAATCAAACTCTTAAAATCTGAAATCTGAAATAAAACCCGCAACCCAACCAAATAACAATTGTATTACTAAACCTAAGTAATTGTCATACAATTTAATTTAAAATAAAATGCAGCAGAGTATTGCCAATCCTTTTCTGCTACGTCCCTTCCGAATCGGTTGTACGTTCATAAGAGCTTCATTGAAGCCAAAATTTAATAAAAATATTCGACTTTGACTTTGAAAGCCGTGTTTTAGTAATAAATGGCTTGATTCCATAGCGTCGGCGCCGTCCAAACAGGCGATAAAGCAGAAGGAGAAACGCGAGGCCCGCAAGGCGCGCAAAGCGGAGGAGAAGGCCGAGCAGGGGGAGTCGCCCTCGGGGCAGATCTCCGCCGCCGCCCCCTCCGTCTCGCGGGGCGCCTTTGTCTCCACCGGGGACCCGGAGAAGGACAAGAAGATTAAAAATATTAATAAGGTATGCGAAAGCTCGCAGCACTTGTTGGCCTTATGAAATAGAGTTAACTTAAATTATAACTACATTCGGCTTTCTACAGCGTATTTTTGTACGCGTTACTCAATTATCAGCGTGGTGTATCGAATTGTGTTTTTAAAAGTTAGAACACCCACTTTAGAAGTCATTAGCTTCCGACTGGCCGCCGACGGCCCAAGCCGCGGTTCGTGTCGCCCTCGTGCTAGTCGCGGCACAAACCCAGTCCTCGCCCCAAAAGTCCGCGACTAGACGTGAAGGCCTTAAGCTGACAGCGATAGTCATTTAAAAAAAGTGGAAGTTATTGTTAGGATAAGATAATTTAGTTAAATCTTAACACCGTATTTGGAGTCGAATGAGTCGGTGAATTGATGTTCTCTTACCATATGGGAGAGACATATGGTGCGTTGTCCGTTAAACCATAAACAAATTGTGTCGTTTCTCTGTTTCCAGAGCAACTACAAGTTCATTTATAAAATAATTAATGAAACGTATAAAAGATATATAAGCAAAGACACAGTCACAGTATAGATATTTGGAAGCCTATAAAAAGGCATTTTTAAAAATACACTTGTACAATTTACTTTTTGTTTTATCGGAAACATCCGCGTTTGGGAGGAGGCAGCCTGGAGATTCTCTCATACAGCTTTCGTGCCTATTACAGACTCCAGCACTCTTGAAGCTTTTGAGTTAATGAGGTAAATTGAATTGTAAAAAGGTCTTATATGTATTGTGTGCTGTTACAGAAACTGAGTGACATCGACAAGCTGAAACAAATGAAAGCGGCCGGCAAGCAAATGGAGCTCAACCAGCTGACGAAGATTGGCAACGAGGCGGCGCTGCTCACGGAATTGGAGCAGCTCAAGTTATGATCCCTTGCGTAGATTCTACGACAGAAGCTCTATCCGCTGAGCGATCCAATGATATCCCTTTCACAGTGCTAGGCTGTGATTGAGAGGGGTTCTTTTCTAATATGCAACTACCGCTTGAAAATTATTCCATATAAAACTCCAAAAACAGAAATTCGATCAGAATAAGCACAATGTATAAATATTCATCAGTGAACGTTACTTGTATGATATATAATAAGATATATATCATCTTATTTTGATACGAAATTCAATATGTTTCACATAAGTTGATAAGTTTTTGATTTTGTTTTAGATTTGAGCTTTTAAGTACTCTCGCTAAATGTTGTGGATTTTCATGTTTCTTTTTAAGTTTATCTGTATAACTATATTTTTTTTACAAACTTCAATGATGTTCTGAATATTAATGTAGTATCCCTTGTAGATGGTTAAATAGGGATAAAGGTTCTTATTTCTAGAGCTAATGACTTGTCGAATCCAAAGTAATTCCAAGTTTATTTAATACAATGTCTTAACAGGAAAATGGCACGGCTTTGACAATTGCTCGTATAGAACTAAACTTTCACACCCAGCTAAACTGACCCTCAGCATTCGTTCTCATTCTCTCTCTCTCGCACTCATACACTCCAGATATGGTATCTTACAGCTAGACTTAAAGACTACCTGACGGCCCACGCTCTTGGCGTATACTCTTAATTTTCGATATTACACTCGGCATTCCTGCGAGGACCATCTGCCCTCAGATGTCTTCTTCTTCCTCGCTGCTGTTTGAATCTTCATCCTCGTCGTTGGCCGTCCAACGCTTCATAAAATCGGCAGTCGTCGATGTTTGATTCGGGCCCACATGGTCAATATGGTAAGTGTCCAGCGGCGTGCCACCTTTGTCCAAAGGGTTTGAATACCCTCCTTGTTTGCCCAACTTTCGCTCAGCTAAAATGCAATCTATGCAAGTTGCTATCACGTGCTCGACCTTTTCTCGCAGCCCCTTAAACCAAAAGTCTTGCTTGACAATGCTTCGGTTTTTATGACCCCAAAGTGGCCACGCTCGTGTGCCTGCCTGACTACCTGAGTCTGCATGGGCTTAGGTACTACAATTAACAAATCGTCTTTACAATTTTTGTACAAAATATTATTTCTAATAGCATACCCATCGGTCTGGCTGCACGTTACGGCATCTTTCACCTTACGTACTTCATTATCCTTGTGCACTTCTTAAACGTGCAATCAGCCCATATTCACTCTCACTTACATACATAATACTCGGCAATGGATTGCGGCTTAAAGCATCGACATGCTGCATACTTTTACCTGGCCGATGCTGTACTTGATATTTAAAATCACCCAACAACAAAGCCCACCTGCCAACACGCAAACACATATCTTTCTTTTCCATCGTCATCGTAAACGCTTGACAATCGGTTACAATAGTAAATGGTATAGGCAACAAATACACTTTTAACTTTACTAATGATTTTATAATAGCTAATACTTTTAACTCGTAACTCGTATACTTAGACACTGCAGAAGTTGTTTTCCTACTGGCAAAATAAACCGGATGGAATTTACCGTCATCTGGATCTAATTGCATCAATATTGCTCCGTACCCTTCCTTAGACGCATCTGTATGCAATTCAGTCAGCTCCTATTCTGTATAATTTTAACACGGGACCATTGGTAAGTACCGTCTTCAAGGTATCGTATGCTTCAGTCTCTTGGTCTCCCAAATGCAATTTAACGTCTTTCTTTAATAAATCTGTTAACGGCTTAGCAATCTTCGCGTAACCCCTAATAAACTTTCGAAAATACCTCGTAAGTCCCAAAAAACTCTGCACCTTTTTAACAGATGTTGGTTTGGGAAAGTTAACAACGGCCTTAGTTTTATGAGAAGACGGTTTTATGATGTTCTCCGAAATAACGTACCCCAAATACTCAATTTCTATCAGTAGAAAACGTCATTTTTTCCAGTCTATAACTAACCTATACTGTTCGGCTATTTTTATTACCATAAGTAAACGTTCCCATGCTTCTTTCAGACTTCTCGCAAGAATAACAATATCGTCTATATAAACTAGAAGAATACCCTTATCCATAAGCTCTTTAAAAATCATAGTAATATATTTTTTAAATATAATAAGAGAAATCTTTAAACCGAATGGTAATTTTAAAAATTCATACTGTCCCGTTGGTGTGACAAAGGATGTATATTTATGACTGTCCTCGTGCATTTTCACATGGCAAAACCCATTCTTTAAATCCAGTGTCGTAAAATACTTGAACCCCTGTAACGCGTCTAATATATCGTCAATTAATGGCAATGGAAAATGTGGACATTCAATAAGCTCATTTACTTCACGAAAATCAACACAGACTCTGATGGAGCTATCTTTTTTCCTTACTACGACTATAGGACTTGCATATTCTGAATTTGACGTTCTTACAATGCCCTCACTTGTCCATTGTTTCAATAAATCGACGTCCTCTTTTTTCTCACACGTTGCAAGCCTACGTGGTCGTCTTACTACCGGCTTATAATTTTTCAAAACGATTTTGGCGGTTATCTCAACGTCTCGCGTCTTCTCCGGCTTGTACCCCTTAATAATCTCGCTGGTAGCTTCCCGGTATTGCGGATCTTCTACGTGTGATAAATCTACTTCTTTCTTATCTACTAAATTTATGCTAAAAATATCTGGGCTGTCCTTGTATTCGTCAGTCCGTTCGTCAAGCCGATAAAAACTCATTTCCCCCCGCTTGACTCGCAATTCTACCTGATCCAAGAAATCGGTACCTAACAATAGGCCGTGATTTGTCAATACTTTATTAGATACTACATGCAAAGTTACCGACAAATTATGTCCATCAATATTAATTACCTTAGAGAAATCACCCCAAGTTTCGTTGCCAGTAGATCCAACACCCGCGAACTCTATTCTGCGGTTACCCAACGGTGGTGACCCTAATCTTACATATTCATCCGACCTTATAAACGTTAAGTCACTCCTCGTATCCACTAATACTACGAACTTAGAGTCATCTATTGACATTATATCCTTAGTATATTTCTTCATGTCCGGTCTTGAGATCACATATGATCGTTTTTTTCTTTTCTGGGCACCGCGCCGCGATGTGCCTAAACTCGTTGCAACTAAAACACTTCACACCTTTCTCTTTATCAGAACACTCCGCACTAACGTGACCTTCGCACGCACAATTATAACACCTCGTCTTGTCACTTTTCTCACCAGCTGCTCGCTTCTTCGGATGACCTTTTGCTTCTGGCTTTTTCTTCTCGGTGAGCCTCGACTCACTCGCTTTCATATCTCTCTTCATTGCTTCATACTGCTTGAAACGATCTTTTAATTCCTGGATCGTTTTAGTACCATACAGTGCACTTTTGTTCGTTACTTCGTCAGGAATGTCTTGAATAACATATTCAATTAATGATCGTGTATCCACTGTTCATTGCCCCGAAATTTCACGCATGGCGTACATGTATTGCTGCAAAGTCTCATCAGCTTTCTTCTTCCTTTGCGCCAGCTCTCAGTGAATCTGCTGGTCGGTCACTTCATCCTGAAATTCGTCCTTCAGGGCTTTTTTAAGCTTTGCCCACGTTTTCGCACATCTTTCTTGTC
>DWCF01005814.1:0-13483 GCA_018230265.1 Delias oraia
ATGGGCGGTGTTCTCTTACCATATAGGAGACCCACCTGCTCCGTTGTCCGCTATACCATAAAAACAAAACATTTTTACATTATTTAATGTGCCATAAACTAATTAAATTGAATTAAATATTAATAATACGTATCATACAGCGCATTTAATATTGTAAATTATGCTTTTAACAAATAGAAATTGAGTTTATCTTAGCGCTTTGCTCACTAATGATTTTAGTTTCTACTTTGAATAGATCGAGTCGAAATGAGCGTTGAATAGTGTTCTTCATTTAATTAACAAAGGTATTGTAGAACCGTATATCCTTGTTCACAACATCGCCTATTGAAACTGTTCTACGCCTTCCTGTAAATGATTTTCGGTTCACAAGGCCGCTCTGAAACTGAATTTCCCTTTGACATTGATAACACAATTCAAACTAGTTTATTAAGTATTTTTAGATAGAGATTAAAAATAATATTCTTTTTATTTGAGATATTTTAAAAGGAATTTTTTTTTAAATTTACCAATTTAATAAATTGTAAATATCTCTCTGATAAGGACAATATGCCACACTTTTTTTTAGAGTTTCATGTAGTTTATTGAATATTTTTTACTAGGGACGAAAAAGAAACAGGAAATAAATCATCACTCACGCGTGGAGGAGCCATGCTGAAGAATATGACGCACCAATTGAGCCGGCTTGTCCGAAATGATGCCCCGGGATCACAGAATACTTATCGTAAAATGGTAGTTTTATTTGAAACGCTACTTCTCTAGGTATCACTGTGTGTGTGAGGATATTTGACGCGCTTGAAAATGCTGCTTAAGCCACGTAAAAGTCGGTACACAACCGATGCACGGACTGTGGCGCGATTGTTCAAGGGTGGAAATGTTCTCTTACCATATAGGAAATCCACCTACTCCGTTGTCCACGACACAATAAAAATTCTTCTGCAATATCAAGATGTTTTTAATTAATAAATAAACTAATTAATAAACAAAACTGAGCCTTAAACCATTAAAACTGAGCCTTTAAAAGTAATTTAGTTTAATGTTAAGCTGGACATTTTTATAGACTCTTTTCTAAGGTCATAAAGTACAATATATAATAATCTTCGGCCAGTGAAAACATGAAGGTTGAATTTGTTAGCTACGTCCCACCTGTCCTATAATTGAGATGCCAGCCGGAATTAAATTATCACCTCGGACGCTCCAAAACTAATACGTTTTATCCCAACTCCTACACAATTACATGTTTGTGTTTGTAAATCACTGTTTCGCAAATATTACGTTTCTAATCTGACGTATTTATATTTTTCTGTTACAGAATTAATATAGAATCTGACATTTTCTATTGCCCGAAAACATGAACACTTTAACACAAATTATATTCCCTTACTAAATGTTTTGTAAGTTATAGGTCATAGATTATATTTAGTTGAGTAACCATACATTTCTATGACATAGACAACCACTGATCAATAGGATGCCTATTTAAATTATTAATATATAAACCGTGGTTTTGATATTGGCCGCCACCTTTTTTTCAACATTTTGTCAAACATAATATACGTATTCTAATAAAAATTTTATAAGTAAATAATGAATACGTACATTAAATAACATTTTCCTTGTTTATTCTATATCCAACAATCCTCGTTGTCCGTTACAAAAAAAACAACGGAGCAGCTGGATATCCTATATGGTAACAGAACACTGCCGTCCATGTACTACCACGTCACGTTATGTTGCCGGCTTTTTACGCCGCTTAAGCTCCAATATCCTCACTCACTCTACAAAACACAGTGCAAGTACCGTTTCACGCTGAGTATTCTGTGAGTCCGCGGTATCACTTTGGACGAGCCGGCCCAATTAGGGCGTCAGCATATGCTTCAGGATGCCTCTCCCACGAGTGCTATAATATTAAGACTCTCGCCCGATCATTCTCAAGTCCTTCCACAGACCGAATAAATTATAAATTAAAATATAATTGTCCAGGCCGGGATTCGATGATACCTTTAAAACCTACGAGCTTAGGCTACGCGCTACGAGGCTCTCTAATTTAAATTATCTACATTTTTGTATGTAAATTGTAAACTTTCCAATATTAGAAAAAGGCTGTTTATTCTTCTAAATAATGTGTTGTGAATTTCAAAAACCTGATTTAAATTTATGTCTCTTCTTTGACTTTCAGTTTGTTTTATTATGTAAATAATTGTTTTACTTGTTACTTTGGTAGCCTCGATTTGAATATTTACCTTTTCTGCTTCCATTTTAAAATTATATAGTAGAATATTTTTTTAACTCACATACACTGTTTAACTATCTGCATAAGTTTTTTATTTTTTTATTTATATAGACGTAAGATATTTATCTAGACTGGAAAATAGAATCCGTAAGCTAGTAGGCTATGATTGATTCCATAGTGTTAAATTTCATCTGCCGAATGACCCATGGATTAATGAACTTGACAGGGGTTGTATTGTGATTGGTGATGCTTAACTGGGGTGCGAGGGTCACTATCGCACGATCACCAGTGTATTTTTGTTAATAGTACACAATCTCTTGATGCGAGCGGTGGCGAAGAGAAAAAATGCAATTATTCTCACACTTTATGAGGCGATGAAATATTCTAATGCGCTCAACCCCTTTGATTTGAAAGCTGACGTAAATCCATTTGTAACTTTAGTAACAGATGCCAGATTTTAACGGCTTAGAGATTTAGCTTTACTTATATAATTTAACTATTATATGACAGAAATATAATATAAATATATATATAGAATGATTGTTCTGTGTATAAATTATATTTTACGAATCAATAAAGAAGTAATATAACCGTTTAATAATAATTATGTTACAATAGGAGAATAAATCTTGTTTCGTTTTATTAAATAGGCGCATACAAAGAGACAGGCCCCGACTATCCCATTCAGTAGATTTTTATCTTTTATTACTGTACTTTGTGTTCCGCAACCCTTTTTTGTTTTAATACATTTTGAACAAAAGTAGACGCCATTCGACGGACGAAATTGTTGATCTAGCGCGCTCATTACTTGTACCATATTGCGGTGTCCCCTCGTAAAGGGCAGTAGAAGAGGGCCGATGACAACCCCATATGGGAAGGGCCCTGAGAAAACTTTACCCATAATACTATGAAACTCATAGAATTTTGCTAAGGTAATGTATGACTGTAATAAAACTGTGAGCTTGCAGAATAACCCGTGATCGATTAATCCAATATCGTGTAATTAAATTGTATATCATGCTATTAACGTTATGCTTGCATAGTTTAAACTCAATTAATTATTACTGTAATATTCCGGTTCGCTAAAAATCAGTTAAAACTGACTTCTGAGTATAATGTGAGTTATACGTTTTTTTATTTTCTACACATAAATCAGGCTAGTAAAAGTGAAAAGGCTGTAATAGATTAGTCTCGCCAGTGATTCTGTGTAAAAGTGAGTAACAAAGGTACGGGGGCCTGTTTCATAAATTTCGTTGGAGCGAATGGGTGCAGGGTGACGGCACGGAACGTGTATTGCCCCACTGTTTGTGTGCGGGGCGAGACGCGCTGACGTCACGCGCGCATGCGCCAATTGATGCTCCTTGATTGCAGAGTAGGGATCACCTATAGAGACGACTTGATAAATTCACTAACTAGATAACTCTAATAATTTTTTTTATAAAGTAAGAAAAAGTAAGAAGTAATCTAAAGTTCGACTAATTTCTTTTATATAAATAACGTTAAAATTTATAAATTATTCTATAGATGAACAATAAAAAAGTAATCAGATATATATAGATATATATATTCATTAATATAAATATGCTTCATTGTTATATTTGCTATCAATATTGATCTAATGGTGCATAACTTAACTCTCAATTTACATCGGATCCAATAATATAAGCAATACTTTTCCTATGTTTACTTAGAAGTATATTAGGTGTTTTCCTATGCTTACTTAGAAGTATAAATATTATTCCACTAATTTTAAAAGTATTATTTTTGTTATTTTAATAATAAAGCTCTTGTACGGAAGTTAAAATACATTTTTGGAAATTTATAATTAATTAATGTTTGCATAGATAGATCTGCAATTCCTCTCTACTCTGTGCACAGCAGTCCGTATCGCGTCAGCGGGGCTCACCGTGGAGTCACTCGCGGGAGCTACGCGCGAACGCTACGAGTCGCTACGTCGTAGTTCATTTTCTCTACTGTCCATGAATTACGCGCCGAATCGACTACGACACATTCGAAATTTAAAACTGGTACGTGTGTGCGTGTTGTGTATTTAACTGTGTGGGATATCTTCTAAGGTGGGTGAATTAATGTGTTATCTGTGTGGATTAGATTTGAATGTCAAGGACAGAGATATTGATCATACATGTTTTTGTTCTGTGAATTGTGGCCTATGGTCGTTTGTCTTTAGGTTTATGACCTTGACATGCGAATTCTTACTTGAGCAATATGTGTGCTATCCTTTGATCTATCAGTTATAATGCCCGACAAAGGAATAGGTATCTGAAGTGGGGTCGGAATAATTTATAAGTAAAGGTGCCACCTCGCGTTAGAAGCTTCATGAATATGAAATGTTCCCAACTGGCAATTTTAAAATATTTTAGAATTCTGCCCATTACTAGCCAGTTAGCTTAATTTTTTTCTAAGGTTTGAGTTTTAGTAGGCGCAAATTCCTATTTAATTTATTTTTGATTTTTAAATAGCGAGTTTAGTATTTTGAAGATATATGTTGAGTGAATTAAAATGATCCGTTAACTGCCTTAATTTGACGTGATTATGGTTGTTTCCCATGTTTTACCGTAACGGATAGTCGTATGTATTCTGGCATTCAGAATGTTTAATAGGCAAGTAGGAAAATATATTGAAATATTTAATATATACGTTTTCTAAATGTAGGAATTTTAGTTTCAATTAAAAATATTTAAATTCTACCATTATTTTGAAGTTAAGTATACATTTTCATATCATATATACTACTATTGAAAAGATTTATTAAATTATAAAATGTAAATTATTATTTTACTCATTTATAACATTGTAAGTTGAAATTAGTTGTTGAATTAAATAATTTAGTTTTATAAAATTAAAACATACCTTAGAAATAGAATAGAAGGGAATAAGAAATTTCACAAAATTAACTTAATATAATATTATTTATATAATATTAATAAATAGTTTCATGAATATTAATTTACAATTTAATTATCATTCGAAGACGTATCCATTACAAATTGGCAGTACTCCGTCAAAATAGGCTTTACAAGGCTATTGAAGTTTTTGTACTCAATTCAGCTCTGTATTTGACATATTAATTAATATCTCAATTCAGATTTCAGTGGAGTGTGGCTCTGATTTCTGCCACTTTTCACTTATGGTTTCCGAGCTTTCCACTGAAATAATTTTGGCCCAATTCCAATTATTACTTAAAACATGTGTTACTAGGAAATCTTAAGATGGTAGAAAAATAAACAGATATTTCTTAGTAGCGATAATTGATATTATGATAAACTCCATGGCTTAGTGCTTCAGACGCTTGATATGCGTGTGCGGCTGGAGCTCTTTGTTTGAATCTCCAGGAAAGAAACATTTGGTTTGAACATTAACAGACGGCTGAGTATCTAATATTTTATCTATGTATTAAGAAAATTATTATTAGAATTATAAAAAAAATCTATTTTATTATATATAATATATTTAATTCGTGTAAACACAATTTATTGTTTTTGGGTGCACTAATTCACAAATTTTTGTACTTTTAATTTTTATGAAATTACGATGTTACTGCCATCTTTTGCACAAAAAGTATGACACGAAGCCAATAATTGCTTGCGGAGACTTATATTATATCCTACGGGAATTTATTAGTTAATAGATATAATTTTATTTAATTCTATATAATATATATTACGTTTCATTTTCACGTTTTTATTCATAAATCATGAAATTTTAAATTTGAAATTCATATTTGTATTAAGAATCTAATAAAATTGTGATAGCAAAGCAACAATTTACTGAAGAGCGAGCCGGAGAGAATTTCTGCTAAAAGAGATAATAGTTTCTGCTGCTATTTATCTTATTTTGCATTTAAATCGGTTGGGAAATGTAGGGTGAAACAAAGGGGATCTTTAGAGTGAAGCTGATAGCATAAGTAAGGTAGGTAATACACAGCACTTTCATTATACAATCCAATCATGATTTTTCTTTGATAATGTTTAGAAAAGAATATTTTTTATTAAATATGGTAAATCAATTTTAATTAATTAAGGTGTAATGACTTTTAAAAGAAAATTAAAGGTATAAAACAATTGTTGAACACTTGAATTCATGTGAAAACGAATAATTTGGCAGTGTTTCCATGTTAAGTGCTGTCGAGTCGTTGTTTGAATGAAAATTGAAAAAGTTTTCAAAGACATAACAACCACTGTAAGAACAGACAATATTACCACTTTAGGCGGAGAATGTATAATTATGTCTAGCCTCACTCCAAGATATTACAATTTTATGGAAATTTTAGAATCAGATTTACTAATTTAATATTTTTAATGCTTTTCAACAATTTTGCCATGTTAATAATATATTTATCAGTTTGTGTTAATTAATATGAACAATTATCTCATATAAAAAAATATAAAAAAATTCTCAATAATATTCACCGACGGATTTAAAGAGAATATTATAATTTTTTAATTAATGGTATCAAATCGAAAATTATTTTAATTGAGATTTATTTGATATTATCATTTTTGAGTTACACTTCGTTACATAAAAGAAATACTATTTTAATCAGTGAACAAGATCTCTAACTTCCGTACTCCCCACAGAGCCACATGAAATTCAATCGTAAAAATATATTTTACTCACCCTAATATTTTGCATAGAAACAAAAAAAATATGTATATAGTTTACAACTCCCGAACCAAAACCGGGTACCATTCACTTATTGACGCGGAAAAGGTTCTTTAAAAGTCCTATACATCCTACGTATTCAATGCTGAAATAAAAAAGTTTTTATTCGCTCCGCAGACGCGATGGAAGGGCGATGGCGGCTTTAAATTTCCTGGAAACAATTTTTCGCGAGGATAAATTTCGTACGTGCTCTTGTAGATACAGGCAATGTTTGGTAACTCGTATGCGGCCTTTATCAAGCGATAATAAGTATTTATTAATTTTTATAACAAAGTTAGATATATTGCCTAAGATTATTCAAACTTGGTTTAAGCTTAACAATTAACAATAATTATTAAAATGATATAACAAAATATAGGTTATAAAAAGCGTTTTATTGAGGTTCAGTTAAATTTTAACATAAAAACCCTCATTTTAAATTGAATTAAAATTTTAGTTATTACAATTTTTTTGTTGTTTAGCAGAAAATAACTTTTTTCTCCGTGGTAAAGGGTCACTGCCGCCCACGAACAACCGCGCCACAATCCTCACTCTGGATATGTTCTCGGTTTTTACTCCTGAATTATATAGTTTCACAGGTCTCCAATGCCCTCACTCACTTAATGATACTAGTATTCTGTGAGCACGTTGTATAAAATCAGTTGGCTCAATTAGCGCGTCAGCTTGTTAAGCATGGCTCTGCCACGTGTAAGACAGTATTAGGACACTCGCCCGACCACTAAAAATCCTTCTAAAGACCGAATAAATTATAAATCATCAATGGGAGAGCCATACAGAAGCATATGCTGACATAGTAATTGGCCCGGCTCGTCCAAAGTGATACCACGGGCTCATAGAATACTCAGCGTTAAAGGGTACTTGTACTGTGTTAGTACAGAGGGAGTGAAGATAAATTTCGTAAAAGTACCGCTTAAGCAGCGTAAAAAACCGGCAACCAATGCGGCAAAAGAGAACCAATGTGCTGAGTAGCGGTTGTTCATGGGCGGCAGTGTTCTTTTACTACATAGAAGACTCAGTTTCTCCGTTGTCCGTTATAGAATAAAAAATAAAAGAATAAATTATACATTTTTATTCAGACTGAAATTCGAACTTGATACCCCTGATTTCACAGTATCTTGCAAGACCACTTGGCTACCATACTTTTTGCTATTCAATAGCATTCTATAGTGTTATAAATTGAAAAAAGTTTCAATATCGTATTTCATATGAATATAAGTGATTAGGGAAATGCCCCAATTTCCAATTGAATAGGAAATGTCATGAAAAGTTTACAAACCTACAACCTAATTGTTCAACAGTGAATGATCATATACAATACAATTATAGGCTTTTGAAAAGCGATCGGAGCCTAATTTGCTATGATAAATAACTCGAAATTGCTTTGTCGGAATTGCCAAATACGTTTGGAATATTGCCTTTGATTAGAGGAATATTTGCCGAATACTTGATTATCTATATCCTGAGTTTATTATTGCGTATACCCGCTATTATTAAACATTTTGTCATTTCTGGGGATCAAAAGATGTTTGCATTTCACAAATCGTTTGGGATTCGACACTGAACCTTTAAAGGGAGGTAAGAAAAGTTTATCGGTAATCGCAATTAGAATATTGAATCAAATACTTATTCAATATTTGTATTTGCTAATTTATCGTATTTTTTTTAGATTTTATTAGTATTAACTACGTAAGTATATACGTCTTATATCTTTAACAATTTCTGAGCCCACCGTAGCTAAATATTAATTTTCTTATGTTTTAAAGACAATACCTATACATATTTTGTATCATATACTTTTTAAATCTGATTGAGATATAGGAGAACCATGTTGCCGCACTAATTTGGTCGGCTCGGAGTGATACCACGGGCTTAAGAATATTAGTGTGGAACAGTGCTTGTACTATTTTTCGCTGAGGTTGTGATGGTATTGGAGTCCCATGAAATTATACCGCTAAAAAATTATATTAATATTACCCCACTCGTATATTTATTAGGTAATAACGTAATCAAAATATACCTAAATATTAAATAACACACACGAGATTTATTATGTAACCAGCTTCACTAATAAATTAAGCTATTATTCTGTAATAAATCAAGCCATACTAATGTGTAACTAAATTATTCATAATATTAATACCGGTATAAGACCATAGTGATTATAAATTTTCGTTTTGTAGTCTATATTCAACGATTCCGGTTGAATGCTCGCTTAAAACTAATTGCCTATTGGCGTGACCTAATTTCGATATTAATTCGAATATAGTTCATGCTAAGATATTTTTTACAATAATGAAAGTAATATATGTTTGTTATATTTAAAGTCGGGATTGGTCATATTTTTTCTATACGATAACCAGTGAGTACAATTTTTGTTCCTAAAGGTGCTTAAATATTTCATCTTATATTTCAATTCCGAGGAGAAAATTTTGCTGAATAAATAAACTTATAAGGAGATGCAAATATCAGATAGGTACTTACATTACGGAACTGAGCACTTCTTGCCAATTGAAACACGTACTGCTCACTAAATTGTCCTGACAGCCCGCATCTTTCAAGGAAATAAAAAGATATCATTTCACTGAACAATAAACACTAAATTTCCATATACGAAATGTATATGATATAACTTTATATACCAAATATTGACATTTCTTTTTATAAAAATTTGAAGACTGTATTAACAAATGTATATAATTAAATAATTACATTCTGTGTACAAACATGCAGAACGTACTTAAAGTTGTCAACTTGTTCTTTTAATTATTTAGAAATATGGTAACCCTTACTCTGTTTTGACGCATCACTTAATTATAAATCAATTCATCATACAAAATCACTAAATGAATGTTTTATTTTATTACTTCAGGTCATCGTATTGACCTTAAATCATTTGACTGATATTTGAATCAAATAGGGCTGTCAAAAAACAATACATATTGTGATGTAATATATTAATGGTAAGTTAATATTTTTTCAATTTTTTTATATGGTGTAGCGGATAACGGAGCAGATGATCTCCTATATGGTAAGACAACACCGTCAACCATGGACATGCGCTCCACAGACCGCGCATTGGTTATGTTGCCGGCTTTATTATTGTTTCTAAAAAAAAAATTAAAATATAATGATACACTTTTAATATATAAAATATATAAAACAATGAATTTAGAATAAAAAAATTACACTAGTATTCTTTGATACAAATTATTGCTTTAATATCTGTGTTTTAATAACTTTCACGAGAATAATAAAATTTAAACTTATTATTTATTAATTTGAACTTAATTAAATACTTACATTGTAGCAAGATACAATGATTATACCTTCAGAAAATCTGATATAAAATTAAGACATAACTATAACTTATATTTATTTACATTGACATGCGTATGTCAATTGTCAACTATGACAGTTACCTACATTTTAACAAAGCAATATAAAGTTGCACACTTAGTACCAGTTAGTACCCAGTACTTAGCTTACATAATATCTCTCTTAATTATCAGTTTTAATTCTTGTTAGGCGTCGTGACTGTACAAATAATGCATAAATTATACTGTAAGCTAAGTAAGTAAATAGCTCTTAACATCTTTTCCTTCAAGAAAATAGAGTACCTATTACTTTAAGGCCGGCAATGCACCCGATTCTTTGCAAGGGTTAAGGGTGTCCATGGGCGGAAGCCCCACACACCAAATGAGCCTCCTTCTCGTTTACTACCATTTCCATAAACATATCTTTTTTTATTTAACAGGTATATAGAATCACTTTATAATTTTGAATGAGGTCTTTGAAAGTGCTACTGTATCTATTAATAATACCTCACTTACAATATGTATAGGCAAAATAGTATTATGTTCTAGCCCTATTACATACATTCGTTAAATTAGATTAGGTAACCATAAAATGAAGTAGCGACAATTGTGTGTTAACTAACCACATTGTATACTAATTTATCACATCACAATGAACTCCCAGCTACTAATACGCTAGTGTATTTTCAAGCCTGACTTTGCTACTGTACGCATAAATATTTTATATTAAAATCAGGACCATATCTATGGTTAAGTGATTTATGTTTCTACCATACGCATGATTTGCACCCGTGAGAATGCCATGCTGAAGCATATGCTGACGCATTTATTGGCCCGGCTCGTACAAAGCAATACCACGGGCTCACAGAATACTCAACGTGAAACAGTACTTGTACTGTGTTTTGCTGAGTGAGTGAGGAAATCGTAGGCCCTTAAAAATGCCGGTTCAGTAGCTTAAAAAACCGGTAACACAACCAATACGTGGACTGTGGCGCGATTATACAAGGGCGGCGGTGTTCTCTTACCATATAGGAGACTCACCTGCTCCGTTGTCTACTATACTATAAAAAAATAACCTCGTGAAATCAATAAGATTACCGTTGGATTAACCTAAATAAATATCAATAAATCATTTGAGTGCATAAGAATGGACCAAAAATTCTATAAATTAACAAACACAATATAACAATTAGTACTCCAGCCACACTCGAAACAGCATTAACACCATTTTCGCCTGTGACAGATAAAACAAGATCTCCGCATTCAACTCTGCAAGGGCTGTATTCGGCAACATTAACAATGAACTATCCGACGTAGCGTTCATAACAATGATGTAGAATTTAAAACAAATAAACGCAGTGTAATGAAAGGGTGGCTCCGGGGTGTAATATCAGGGGGAAGGGGCGGTCCCAATCGATAAGCACCCCTGTTGGGCCTAAGGCACCCCTGACACCACGGTACAGTGCAGCTCAAAGGAATTGCAACCCTCTACCGTCCAAGATAAACTGGGTCGAACCATCCTATGATATAACAATTGTTGACAAGAAACTTAATGCAATTCACATGCAACTGTGACGATGCACTACGATTCAGTGAATGTTAGCTCCAAATGCAACAGTAAACCACAAAATCGTGGTTTTACACACACAATCTGTCTGATTATTCATATAAAATAATTATTTAAAGCAACTTAAACAGCTGTATATACATATATTATGATTTAAACTATGAAAAAAACTTGATGAGAGCCTCGTAGCTAAGTGCTTTAATAAATCTACCTTGAAGTGAGAGGTATCAGGTTCTAATCCTGGTACGGACAATTTTTTTTTTACTTTATATTTATTTTATAATTTAATTTATAATAATTTCGTTATCTGGCAGTGCTTAACAGTGACAAGGCGAGTGTCTTAATACTGTCGCACCCGTGGGAGAGCCATGCTGAAACGTATGTGGACGCACTAATTTGGCCGGCTCGTCCCAAGGTGATACTACGGGCTCATAGAATACTCACTGTAAAATGATTATACTTATACTTAAAACGGTGCTTCTAATGTGTTTTGCAAAGCGAGTGGGGATATCGTAGGCTCTTAAAAAAGCTGAAAATACAACCAATGCGCGAACTGTGGCGCCTAGTCCATTGGCGGCGGTTATCTCTTACCATATAGAAGATCCACCTGCGCCGTTGTCCGCTTTATCGTAAAAAATCCTTGATTTACACTGCAAAAGTGTTTCTGTTGAAGTTAGAACATTTTATTGTAATATTGTGACCTTATACACTATTAATTGACTATTCATTCACTGGTACCATTTGATGCTTTACTAAGTATCAATAAATACTCAATATTTGTCTATTTTGATGCTTTAAGGAGCTTATTTTAATACCCGTTTGTCTGTTGCGGGTAAATTAGTGAAAGTGTGATTCGTTTACTTTGTGAAATTGCAATTTTAATTAAATGTACCTCGACGTAAACAAATCCGATTGTTTCGTGATTGCCTCGCGTTCAAACACTGATTGATTACATTCTGTCATCACCTAATCAATTATTGATACAATTTTCTGGGTGAAACGTTCGGTGCTTTTCTGATCTTATACCATTGTTGTACCTCGGATTTATTACTTAATTACTGTTCGAGTAGCAATTTATTATATTGCTTTGTAAAGATGTCTTTCATTCAAGTAGCTATACAGTAATTTTAACATTGAACATTTTATTGCTACACAAAAATTTGTAGATCATAACTTTTTCGATCGATGAATGTATTCTGTATGTTCTATATGTTATAAATAAAAAATATTATTATTGTATGAAAGAAATCTTTGTTGGTATTATTTAAAAATGAGTTTAAATAAAAAAATATTTGCTAGAGTAGATTGAAAAGTTATTATTAAAATTATATTAATAAAAAAATTATCAAAATAACAACAAGGTATTTTTTTATTATATATTTATAGCAATGCATGTATTTCAGTCTTAATTCTAAAAATGCAGACGCGGTGCGCTAGACGCATTTAAATTGTAACGGAAAATTGATTTCCTAAAAGTCTAGACCTATTTCCCGATTTGGCAATTTTATTTTTCGGAAGTAAAAGTACAAAACATAAATATTTCTTTAAAGTATACGCATCTTGCTTAAAAACTTATATAAATACTAGTAAACTCGGCAGACGTTGTTCTGCTCGCTGCACTACCCACCGAGTCTGACTTACATGTTTCTATTAAATATTGTCATGTTTGCACAATACAATTATAAACTG
>DWCF01005815.1:0-13483 GCA_018230265.1 Delias oraia
CATTTAATCAAAGATACAATTCTGTCAAAATCATTTTCATTATTTCAGCCGTAGGACATCCACTGGAAGACATAGGCAAAGCGGAGAGGCGTATGTCCAGTAGTGGACGTCTTACGGCTGAAATGATGATGATGAATAGACTGACAACAAAATCGAAGATTTTAATTTTACATAGCCATCAAGAAACTCAGCTGGATTTTTGTTTTTGTTCTGTTTTGTTTTTATTCTATATATCTACAATATATTCTATTTTAGAAACCGGATCGTTAACTAAATTAACGTCAAAATCACAAACTACAGTAACATTTAAGTCTTGTGTTTTACAGTACAACTTATGTATTATATTTTTTGAAAAAGAAAAAAAAAAGTAATTTTATTAAAGAAAAATATTGTAATTCTACTATTACTACTTCTCTTTGTAATTTGTTTCAATTCAAGAAATGGATGTTTCTAAAGAAACATATAATTCCTTGAAATGAGTTGTCTCTTTCAAATGACCTTGTTGGCGTTATTACTATCTATTTTATTTTTATTTTTTAAACATAAAACATTTATTACTGGATAGAGTAGGTGGTTATTATAAGATTAGTAATGCTTCATTATTTAAAGCCTTAGAATTTCAAAATTACCTTTCATCTATACGTTACGACAAAAGGAATTTATTATATAATCACTCAAATTTAGTGGCGCGTGGTTTCAAAGAAAATGCATTTTTGAATACGCAGTGAAGTCAAACCGAGGTAGGTAATAAGGCACTCTTCAGGACGGATGCGTTCAAAAACTCACTAACAAACGACTCACTGCAACTCCAACTTTAGATGACAGTTGACGGATATGTCAGTTGCCAAAGTTACTTCAACCACAGATTGAAATACTTCCAAGCTAATTGATAGTCCATTGTTCTGTCACATATATTATAACAATCTACAAACTTTGAAATCCATTGAAAACATAATTCTCATTGTTATAAAACGAGATATGTTCTATAGTTTCACGTAAACACGTAATATCGTTACCCAACCCCTACACATCAATTAAAACAAATTAATAACACAAAATTGAAACTCCGTGAGTAATCACATCAGATTTACCTCTACACAAGATACAGCGATGGCCAGGGCATAATAACCTGTTATTAGATACTCAAAACCCTGCCAGAGATTAAACATTATAGGGGCTCTGAAACACTAGTTGGAGGTACGGTGTTTATAATACCATCATTAGTATACCTTCTTTGGTTATTAGTCTTTCAGGTCCAATGTGAAACTATTTGAATTGTTTCTCTTTTTCTTTAGACGTAAATAACACAGCTTTTAAAAACTGACCTATTTTCGTAGACACGTAATTATCTTTTAGAATTGTCCAATCAATTATTAGATTTAACTTATATCAGCCTCTATTGCTAATTGGTGTGGTATAAATAAACGCTGTAGTTGGCTTTTTTAAAAGGCAATTATATAAAAATATAAGCTTATAAAACTTAAAACTGCCAATTTACGCATACATACAATTTATTTATTATATTCATATCGTAATTTCTTATTAATTAATTAAAGTAGATGTATTTTAAAGAATATCAAGAATTAACATTTAAAAACATCACTTTTAGAGGATATTTGATTGATTGCAAAATAACACTAAACATGCATGTCAATGCAATAGTCGTCGAAGACAAACTAAAGACAAATTATAATATAGACTCTAAAGAGATTTGATATAAATATGCAATAATATAAACAGAGCATCCAACATTTTAATAGCTCCACTATAAGGACATACTTCGTGCGCAGCGTCTTCAATTTAAGCGCTACAATATTTCGTAGAGGCTCGTACACATTCGTAGCATCTTAGCTTCAATGATTCTATGTATCAGTCTTGAGCTCTGTCCTCGTTCTTTCCGAAGAATTGTATACAAAATATTGCACTGTATTTCCCTTTATGTTCCGCTGAATAATAATTCCCATACAAAGCAGACTTTTGCATTTAAGACACAGTACTTTTTCTGTTAAGGCACAATTTAATATTTTTTAAATTTCTAAAAAACATTAAACATTTATTAATTCTTGAATAAAATCATACACTTGGCTCTTAGTTCTAGAGATTTAGACTTTTTTATGATTTTTTTAAATTTTTTAAATATTTTGTTAAAATTATTAGTGTAAAAAATAATTTGTTTAAATTATTAGTGTAAATAAATTAACAAGTCTCGTTAAATGAGAAAATTTGCTAAGGTATTTCTAATTCAGTGCGGCTTGGGATCTCTAAAAAACGAGAGTACCTATCTCTGAAAAAGCGACAACGAACCTGAGGCACACGGAAACTGCAGGTGTTCAGGCGGAGGACCGCTTATCGGGCCACTTGATTATTGACCTCCGTTTCCATAAAAAAATCTATTAATGGGTATTTTTTTCAATAAGTTAATATTATGTATCTCGTTTAGCTTTGAAAATATAATTGAATGGATTAATGTTGTAAGTGTTAGTTATGAAATATTAGTACTAGTTACGTACGCATATACGAGTATGCGTTTTTAAGTTCAAGTCCGCGGAGTGAGAGGGTTGTTGAGGCTCATTAGAATCGTAATGTGGTCAGTGACTCATGGAGAGTATAAATACGATGTTTCATAGTTATTAAAAATTTTAGCCTTTGAGCTTTCGTCAACCAAGCAACATAATGGGGAGTGAAAAGTGAAAAATAAAATTGATCGAATATCGAGTCTTTATAAAGTTGCTTACCAAGCAAGGAATATCATTCGCGACCATAATTAATAAGATGTCATTAGTTTACGGCGACTCTTGTCTATAAAAAAACATGGTTTACGCAGTGGCAGAGTTTATTTAAACAAGGAAAGGATTCACTTGAAAGCGACCCGAGGCGGGGTAGGAGCATCGAGGTGACCACGCCTGAACTTACCTAAAAAATAGATGAAATAGTACTCGACGATGCTCGACTAAAGATAGAACAAGTAGCAGAAATGGTGAGGGTATCTGATACAATAATTTCAATTCCTGAACAATCATCTTGGCATGACTAAGGTCAGCGCAAAACAATAGCGCGTAGAGTGTACACGTGTTATTTTGGCCCTCTGCAATGAAGACAGGGATGGTGTATTGCGTCAAACTGTTACTGGAGATGAAACTTGGGTTCATAATTATGAACCTGATTCGAAACAAGACTCCATGCAGTGACATAAAACGGGCAAACCATCTACCAAGAAGTTTAAAGTGTTTCAACCAGCTGGGCATGGCAACGATCTTTTGGGGGCTCTTAAGGAATATTATTGATCGATTATAAAGATATATCTATAATTGGAGAATACATAGTACGCTTCAATATTAGATCAAATAAAAAAGCTATTACAGAGAAAAGTGGATAGGCGTGCTGCTTTCGCACGACAACGCACCCGTTCACGAGAGCCGCGTTACGTTGGCTGCACTGGATGAGGTGGCCTTTGATATTTTATGTCACCCACCCTACAGCCCAAACCTAACCTCGAGTGATTATTACATATTTCATTATAAGAGATGCGGGGTAAGAAATTTACCACCGATAATGAAGTCAAGGAGGCAATTTCGGCATATTTTGAAGATCAAAAGGAAACATTGTTTAATGAGGGTAAACATAAATAAATTGAAAGATCTGAAAAATCTATCTTTTAAGTTGAAATTATTGAAAAAAAAATGTTTTTTGTTCTTTTATTTCCACCCTATTCCGTGAACATAAAAACGCTCCACATATTGTTAATAATAACCAACTGACTCAAAGTAATGAATGTATGTAAGCTCCAACTGTATTATGAAAGAATTGTCTCAAAAATTGTATAATCTATTTTTAAGCTCTGGCTTAAATAAATTAAATTTTATTTTAGCCCAACAAATGCTCTAGACCTCCGTCCACAAAACCCTTTAGGCTAAGTCTACAAACAAATTAGAATAATATTACTCTACCTAACAAAATGCGGTGATATACTTGGAATTAAACAGTTTAATATTCAAATATAAGATTATTCAAATAGAGCGGGTCAATATTAATAATCTGTGGCGGCCATTTTATTTAGGCGACATTATCAAATCTGTTTTTTTCATATTTAATCGTTGTTGCCAAATCACCATGGCAAGTAACACAGTTGAGAAGCATGTGCAAATGATAAAACTTTACTATCAATGAATTAATGGCATTCCGCCCTTTTTACGTCAAACGCGGTGGCACTTCAAAGTCTCCAACGATTGGAGACCACATTTAAAGCAACCGGTTCTGTAAATAATCAACCAACATCTTTACGTTAAAAAAAGCCAGATCGGTCGAGAACATCGCCGCTGTATATGAGAGTGTTCAGAAGACGCTGAGGCAGTCGATTTCTTGCCGCACACAAGAAGTCGGCCTTCAGCAGACTTCAACTTTGGCAGAGTTTTTCGTCGAGAGTTGAACTTGCATCTGTACAAGATCGAACTAACTCAAGAGCTCAAACTTAATAGGCATAGACAACGCCGTGTGTTCACTGATTTTAACATCGAACCATCCTTGTTGAAAGACCCTACACCTACATGAAGGTGACGCGACGTCTACATTAGACTTGTACATAATATAGATTGGAAGCAAGATTTGGCATAACCTGGCAGCAAGGGAACTCGCACTGGATTATCGCAGGCGATCTTGATTGCGACACTAATTGCGAATGCCAGCGAAGCGTCGCGCGATCACTTTTCCACATTAATTTACCCGTCCCTTGGGTTACCGGCAATGTAATAAATTCAATATCTATCGGGAGTTCCACTGACTTATACATAATAACTGGAATACTGGTGCACAGATTTATTACTCCGGATTCTATTATGTTGTTAAAGCCGTTTTTATAGTAAATGTTTTATAACGTACTCAAACTATTAAATGTTAATTAATTTTTGTATTAAATAATTTTATAGTATTTGTTAATTATGATCTGTCCTATAAACTCTGATTTACTTTTAACAGTGTCTTAAGTAAAGTACCACTTTATCAATGATGTACCTATTCAGTAGCAAATAGGAGACATTAGCAAAATGTATAAATAAGTGAAGTTATTTGTCTATCTTTATTAAATTAAATCTTAAACATTTCTAATAAAAAGACATTTATTTATTTCTTTTATCAATTCAAAAAAATTACAAAGGTAACTTATAAAAATATGTCGACTCATTATAATTCATAAAAATCTTTTTTATATAAAAGCAAATGGTGGCAGACAATGTTTTCTTGTGGTTAAAAGTACGAGTGAGAAAACATATATTTTTACTGAAACATTTTGACGTGTATTTAAACTAACTACAGTCAGCTTTAGAATTAATGTAAGCGATATACAAAATATAGTATTCATATTGTTATCTAGATTTCAGGTTTTTGTTGAATTTTCCAATAGTTTTCAGCAAATGTAATTGAAAAGTATTATCTACGCAATGATATCAAATAAAAATAACAAAATATTTTTTTATCAACAGTACTCATTCATTTTAAAAAATTAAAAAATGTAAAAAACATTCCGCATTCTAATTTCAGAACCAGATATAATTTCCAGATATAATTTTACCAGATATAATTTCTTGGCTGTTTTTACATTTCTACGCATTGATAGAAAATCTGTTAACGAGGAGTAACAGGTGATGATGCCTTTGGTTATATTAGAATAAAGTTATGATTTTATTTCAGTTTCGGAGTAAATATAAGGTATAAATTTGGATTTAAAATAAATCTTCATTAAATATATATTGTTACCTTGGTGTAAAACGATAGGCATTCTTTATGTCTCCAGTTGCAACATTCAGGTGCCTTCTAAACTTTTAGACGTATTCCCACAAACTTTACCCGTAAAGTTGGACTTTACCTACCCCGTTCTATCCGCCACCATTTACTACGTCAAAGAACTGCAATTTAAGAAGTTCTACAGTCTGTGTATATTTACTGCATTGCGATTTATTTAAAACTGCTCACAAAACCATATAGGCCAACTTCACGAATAAAATCCACTGACGGAAATGCTTTACAACAATACTGCTTTTTCATATAATTATAAAAATATTTCTTTGAAGAAAAGATTCCTTTTCTTGATATTTTTTCTCAGATTTATCACGTAGTGGTGGTAGTAAAAAATAAAGAGGCATCATTAGAAAATGCTCTATATATTAATTTAGAAATGTTTATATAAGTATAGAATATTTTAATTAAATTCGAGTATAATGGCCACAGTTTGCTGACTTTAAACACATTCACATTTAATTAGATATTATGAGTAAGGATAGGAGGCCCTTCAAATTATGCCGCTTACGTGGTATACAAAGCCGGCAACACGGCCAAAGAGTGGACTGCAGTGCAATTGTCCATGGGCGGCGATGTTCTTTTATCATATAGATGATCCCGCTGTTCCTTTATCCGCTATACCATTAAAGTAAGCTATTTTTCTCTTAAAAAAAAGCTATAGTTCGCTAATACGAACCGTAACCATCGAAACTCTGTGAAGTTGTATCAAGCATGCGACTTCTTTTAGTCGAATTTCATGGACATAACAAAATGTAATAATAAGTACGTCTTGTACTGCTGAGTTATTTTATCTGTCAATTTTGAATATCTTAAGAAACATTACAAATATAAATATTCTAACATTAAACTATAGAAGCTATTCACAAAGAGTCGACATGAGTCTATACAATATGGGGATAAAGGTGCACCCCATGCACTTTTGTAAAACTTAAAAATAATAAAGGCCATACAATATGAAAATCTGCCCGACCAAATCTAAGACTCTCTCAACGGTCTCATACGATAATAAAGTGATTTTAATTATATTTATATACAGGTAAGTTTATTTTAATGGAAACGATGGCAACGATAAGAAAGGCTCATCTAGGGTAAGTGGTCCTCCACCCATGGAAACGACTAGTCTTTGCATAGACGTACGTTGCCAGTCTATAAGGAATATGTAGGCTCTTTTATTGATGGTCCGCAAGTAATACTGATTTGGAAATAACCCTGCTGGCAGCTGATTTCACAGTGTATAAAATCCCACTTATTTAAATTAAGTAATTTTCTAGTCCAAAAGTATGTTTATTTTAACTGAATGTTTAATGTAAGATATAATAATGCCCACAGACCACATTTAGAAACTCAGAAAAGTCCATTTATATTTACAAGCAAAACCTGACACGTAGGTTACATTAGCCGTGATAAATAATTCAAGGTAGCCTTTTTGTAAGAACGTTGACTTACAATACCGAATACATAGAATGGTATGAAATGAACAACGCTTTTTGTTTCTCGGGTAAATATTTACATTTCTCCTTTGACGCGACTTAAAGTATCTACATTTTATACACCTACTTCGAGAGCCATACTTTTGCTTTCGTAACAAATATTTTAGAGCAATCATTGTGAAACAAACCGAAACATATTATAGTATTTTACTTTTATTAAGCTTGAACCCAGGATCACTACATGATATACAGATACGTAAAACATTCAACTACGAACGTGATTACATTTCTTTAATATACAGATAACTATGGGGCCGGAGGGATTCTTTGATGGTAAGAGATCATTGCCATAGCAGCAGAATATGCTTAAGCTTGGTTCTTCCAAGGGAAAAATAAATGCAATCATAACTATGTACGTATGTTCCAGAAAGTGAGATAATATGTATATAACAAATCAATATAGAATATCATTCGCCTATATTGATTGTAAATAAAAATTTCCGTAGGCGGAGATGGACTTTATTAATATTATATTTTTTATAACAACCTCATAAGTTACTGAAAATACAACGTATTGATACAAGGACAACTGAAAACAAAGTATAGTTTTATTCGTTGTTGATTGAAATTTCTTCCTTTTTTGTGTTTTTCTCTAGTTTTCGCTGTCATTGTGTTATGTGTTCAAACTGCTGTTTTTTTGCACGTGTAAGAAATAAATGAATTGTATGGCTTGGCTTACCTTCGCAAACCTGCCGAGTCACACATCTTTCAATACTGACTCAATACAATGACTCACCCGTGGGAGAGCCATACTGAAGTATAAGATGACGTATTAAATGGGCCGGCTCGTCCGAAGCAATACCGCTGAATCATAGAATACTCAGCGTGAAACGGTATTTGTACTGTATTTTGCAGAGTGAGTGAGGATATCGGCCCTTAAAGTGCCGCGTAAAAATTGGCAACACAACAATACGTGGACTTCGGCGCGGTTGCTAATAGGCGACGGTATTCTCGTACTGTATAGGAGTCCCAACTGTTCCGTTGTCCACTATCGAATAAAAAAATACTAAGTATAGGCGAGAAGTTTTGATCTCATCACATATTCTCTTAAATGAACATTCTTGTTCAGTGGCGGCGTGGAACCGAAATCAGGGCAGGGCGGGGATTGCAGGCGTTACCGGCCATTACATTAAACTTTCACAGTTGCCTCACGGCTCCGTTGCGGATTTTATGCCTTCTCACTTCACACTACAGATTGAGGGCGGATTATTTGTAATATTTTATGGCGTACTAACGAGCTGCCTTACTTTGTAGTCGTACACTCATTTACACTGTGCGATGAGCATCTGCATATATTTGCAACGGTCCGTATATCAAGTAGTTTTGCTATTCTACTAGTTTCAACACAGCCTTCATACTTTTCAAAATCTGGTAGTGACTTGTTCAACAAGAATCACGTTGTACACGTTCTTAGATTTGATTGATTTTTTTTTAAAACGAGAGAAGTTAACAAGCAGGAAGCTTATGTAAGATAAGCAGTTCTCCACCCATAAACACCCCCAGCCCTGGCAGGAGAGCGAGTGTGTTGACGGTTTTTAGGGATAGATAGGCTTATTAGATCTTTTTTAACACATAACATCTTAATTAATCATCATAACGCCTTTAAAATTTTATATATTTTTTTTTAAAGTAAGCCTACTGTGATACTACAGGCTCACAGAATACCAGAGTGAAAAACTACATGTAATGTGTTTTACTGAGTGCTTGAGGACATCGGAGGGTCTTAAATAGAGCGACGTAAAAAACCGGCAACACATCCACAGTGTGGATTGTAGCGTGGTTGCCCATGGGTGGTATTTATTCTAGGAGAAGATCTATCATCTCCGCTATCCGCTATAGCATATTTTTTTATTATTATTTATACAGGGACTCCTATATGACCCATAGCAACACAGGCGCTTACAAAAACTGCTACGGGCTTAAAACTGTCTACTTAAAAATGTAATAAGTGAAGTAGTTCGAGAATTTCTGTTGAGACATTTGAGAAACTCGCCGCTTTTTAAAGATAAGAAAAATGATTGCTTTTATTTGTAAAATTACATCACCGTTTCTAGAAAAAATAATATTATCATAACCAAATTATATTCAATACAATTCTGATACAAGTATATTTTTTATTCACATAATACTAAGCGTGAAACGGTACTTGTACTCTTGTACTGTATTTATCTGAGGGAGTGAGGACATTGGAAGCCCTTAAAAATGCCGCTTAAGAGGTGTAAAAATCCGGCAACGCAACGAATGCGCGAACGTGGTGTTATCTTATCATATAAGACCCACCTGCTCCGTTGTCTACCATACCAAAAAAAATAAATTCATCGTCATCATCAGCCTATCAAGTGCACTGCTGGACATAGGCCTTCCCAAAGACGCCCACCTATTACGATCTAGAGCGATCTGGATCCAGCGGTTGTCCGGACCTTCACGAGATCGTCTTTCCATCGCGTGGTGGGACGTAAAAATACATTATATTTATAATATTATATATAACAGTAAAAAGTATATTAATCTTAAATTTACAACCAAGTTTGAAGAACAGTTAACCTTTCATAGTTACTTTTACAGTTAGTCGTTAATCAGAAGCCTTTAGTTCTCATTTCTGCTTTAAGCTTGATTTTAATAACTTAAGTTCTTAAGATTAAGACGTATGCAGTGTACAAAGATAATTAATAATCTTAATACGGCCCTCAAATACTCAAACACTTGTAAAACTGACTACACTATTTAAAAATAAACGCAGAATTTCCTTTCAAACTGAATTTAATAAAAGCTCACCTGGCTTTGTAACTAATTTACTTCGTTTATACAAAACCGGAGCTCACTGTGAAAAATTAATATCACCATCGTACGAGAAGCTTTTTTTATTTTCTAATGTCTTTTTCCAGCTAACGAGGAATATATTGCTTCGCTGTCAGTTCCGTCCTGCTAATTTAGCGACGTTACCACTTCCACCGTGGAGAGAAGAATAAGTGGACGCAAAATGTAATTTCCACGCTACACAGCCAACTTATATTACACTGTTATTATTTTTACTTAATTCTGTTAAGGGTTTAAGCTTACACGTTCCTATATTAATAAATTGATGTCAAAATATTGTATTTTTTTAAAATGTTGTTTACCTAATGTCCATCAATTTTGCCTAAGTCAAACTTGTCTATGTTAATCTTCTCTAAGTCAATTTTCTGTAGCTTAATTTTGTCTATGTTTATATTGTCGACGTCAATATATGTTAATCTTGTCATTGTTAATTTTGTCTATGTATTTTTTTATGAAAACGGTGGCAAACGTGCAGAAGGCTCACCCAAGGTAGGCGGTCCTCCGCTCAAGGACACGCCTAGCCTTTGCAGCCACGGATGCGTTGCCGGTCTTTAAGGTATGTACGCTCTTTTTTTAAAAGTCCTCAATTCGTATTGGTTTGGAAATACCCCTGCTGAGTCGTGGTACGCGGAACTATGGTCTTTAATACCACATACAAGTTATTCGTCTGTGAATGACTAGATTATATCCAGTTTTATTTCATTCAAAACATAAAAATGTTTTTAGAAGGTAAATGCACGTTCAAGTTATTACCCAAGCAGAACTATTGAACTATTTAAATAGTTTTATTCTTTTTAAGACGTTTTACTGAATTCTGACAGCTGTCAAAGATTTGTGAATATCGCTCATATGAATGAGTTTTTAACTTGAGTCATAGGCCAAGAGCCGATAAGAAGAGGTCGCGGTATAAAACAGAAGGGATCGGGCCCTAAAATAAAGTTGTTTGAAACAGCTGGCGACGTGGACAGTTGTAATGGTAATACGATTCAACGGTTATGGCGCAACTAGGGATGTCACTTAGATTAAAATAAAACTCGGACCGGATATAAAATTATATGACACAATTACGCCTTACTAGATTTTCCTTTTTGTGAAGCCTTTTACGGGGATTGTCAATATTTGTTTTATTTTTATGTGGCCATTCTATTTTAGGTATATATGAATTAGATAAATAAATTAATATAGTAACTGCGAGCCTATGAACATTGTTTGAATGACATATAAATATATAGATTCTAATATTTTTTTTGAAAACTTTTTACTCTGTGTGAAACGGTACTTGTACTGTATTTCACAGATGGGGTGAGGATATCAGAGGTCCTTAAAAGTGCCACTTTATCATCATCATCATTTCAGGTGTAAGACGTCCACTGCTGGACATAGGCCTCCCCTTGGTCTTTCGGGCGACCCTTATAAGTGCCACTTAAGTGTCGTAAAAAGCCAGTAACACAATCAATGTGCGGACTGCGGTTTTCCATGGGCGGTGGGGTTACATTACTATAAAAAAAAATCTTTATTTAAATATTCTTATATACTACAGATGTAATTCTATTAACCAAGTAAATAGAAACAAAATAATAAGTGAATACAGTGACGGCCACGGTATTCCTCATTCCAGTGTCGAGTGTATTAAAACGCTTGCTTTTTTTAAGTTAGCTAAAGATGAATGAATGATTTTAATTACAACCGTATATATTAAAATACTTTCTCTACAGGGAACAATTGTATAAGTTATATTGTATTTAAGTACTATCCAAAACGAAACAGTTGGATCTCGGATATAGTAAGAGAATTCTGCCGCCCATAGGAAACCGCGCTACAGTCCATGCTTTGGTTGCATTGCCAGCTTTTTACGTCACATAAGTGCCATTTTTAAGGTCCTCCGATATCCTCACTCACACAGCAAATACAGTAGAGCTGTTTCAAGTACAACTACCATTTTATGCTGAGTATTCCGTGAGACCGTGGTATCACTTCGGATGAGCTGGCCAATTGGTGCGTCCGCATATGCTTCAGCATCTCACTCTCTCACGGGTGACATTTATTTATTATTATTAAATTACACAGTAATATAGTTAACTTTTTATTACCTTATTTAAAAAAATTGCTAAAATAATGTTCTGTCTTGTTTTTGCTACAAAAGAATAAGAGCGAGAAAATGACAGAATATTTTAAATATTGTTTCTAATAAACTTTTGTGAGTATGGGAGAAATTCTTTAAAAAAATTAAAATTAAATTAAATTTAAATTCTTTTTATATCCCTTCACCTAGACTAAAGATAGAAAAGATCCCAAGTAAATATAATGAAACATTATGATAGGCGGATTTATTTAAATAAATCGCACGTCTGTGTTAGCCCTGTGAATATTACCCGGTGTTAGGGGGTGGATATTTGGAATAATATAAAGTATAAGGATTTTGCGCTGGAAATTAGTTCTGTGAACGTATATTTTGGGTTTTGCAGGTTTACGTAGGTTCTTTATTGCGTATTTACTTTATAAATTAACTTATGTAGATGCGCAGCTTACTTTAAATATTTATCGACAGTATCTTCCCTGAAAATATTTTCCAGTTCAAATATTGAACATTATTATATTGTTAGGTAATTCTAATACTGCCTTAATTAATGATAAAAAATGTTTGGCGTTCCACATCTGAATGTTTTCTGTTGCACGCCACTACTCTGGGGAATCAGATGTCTACAGTGTTGAAAGCAATACGCGAGAGGCCAACGACGCATCTGCAGCCCAGAATCGTACGAGGGTGTCCATGGGTGAAGGATAGCTAATCTTACGTGAGCCTCTATTTTTACAAAAAAAATAAATATTGACAAAGTAACTACTAATTAACTAGTACCACGAAGCTTGAGGTATCGGGTTCGACTTCCGGTCTAGACTATTATAATTTAATTTATAATTTATTTGGTCTCTGGAAGAGCTTAATAGTGGCCGGGTTAGTGTCTTACTATTGTCGCAGCCGTGGGAGGGCCATATTGAATCATATGGTGACGGACTAATAAGGCCGGCTCGTCCGAAGTGATACCACAAGCGCACAGAATACTCAGCGTGAAACGGTACTTGTAATTCGCAGTGTGTCAGGATATCGGAGGCCCTTAAAAATGCCGCTTAAGCGGTTTAAAAAGCCGGCGACCGTGTGCGGAATGTGGAGCAGATTTTCTCTTACTATATAGGAGACCAACCTGCTCTGTTGTCCGCTATATAATAAAAAATCAGAGATAGTAAAATGCCTACTTACATACATAGACATTTCATTACGATAAATGGCGACTTAAGACTTCTAAGACTTTAAAATAAAGAAAACGCAATGATTCGCTTCATGTACTTTTTTAATATAAGCAAAGCAGGGTGTGTGTGGATTTTCGAAG
>DWCF01005816.1:0-13481 GCA_018230265.1 Delias oraia
TATCCATTTACATAGTTTTAATTGGTTATGTTTAGTAGTAATTCTAAGAAGGGCATTAAAATCAGATCTAGAGAACCACTATCATTGGTAATCTCCGGTTGTACAGTTGCTCTCCTTAGATGGTTGATGCGGTTGCTTTAGTCGTGCTAACTAAATAATATCGAGTATATTACTCCACACTAAGTAACTAAGCAATCATTAATATATGAGAGACGCTATAATTAATAAATATTAGTTATTGCTTTAATATTGGTTTCATTTTTAAGTGACTTTAATGGTTAAAGGAAATGAAATTGCAAATAAATATATATCCTCTTTTTGCACACATCATTAATATATGTTATTTATAGATTTACGGAAACAAATAAAAACTGGATTAAATTGTTTTTTATTTTTTGATAACTAAATAATTTCAAGTATCAGAAGATTCAGAAGGTATCTACAGATATCTCACAGAATACTCAACGTGAAACAGTACTGAGTTTAGCTGAGTGAGTGTTCTCACTCAAATTAAAGCTTTTAATTAGGTCTAAAAAGCCGGAGACACAATCAATGCGCGGAGTGTGGCGCGCTTGTCCATGGGTGGCGGTGTTCTCGTACCATATAAGCGATCTGCTCCGTTGTCCGCCATAGTTTATAAAAAAGTAAATTATTCCACTATACTATAAAAAACTTTAATTTGAATATTCCTTGTTTAATTAAATTTAAATATGTGTAAAAAACATTATTGTATATTTATTTCTTTTTATAAATATAAAAAATATAATTGAAATTACAAATACATATTTCTATACCGGGTTTTTCCACCTAGCTTATAATATTTAAAAAATTACAAAAACATTTTCAAACTGCATTTTGGGTTGATACAAGAAATGTTACAGACAGCTCTTGAAATGCTTTGGTTTTGATTATTTTTCAACGCGCAGACATACACGAATAAATAATTTTTATTATGTTTATTATATGAGAACTTCTCACAGACATTTTGAATGACGATGACCTACCGAATAAGATAATTTATCAGTGTGAGACCGATGTGTTTAATCTGTTACTGTGTACGAAATATTAATAGAGGTGAAATCATTGCGATATTATTTAGTGAATATAAAAGGCATCGCTAGTGAAGGCCCCATAAATGATAAAATAGATGTTCCCAATTAATAAGCATGGAAATAGATCCTTCAGTGGCGTATGACTAACCGGAGAAATGTTTTTGAGCGTGATTCAATTTAAATAGTTATACCAGACAATGTCAAAATATTGTCAGTGAATTCCTCGCGTACGATAATATACTATAACGATTTTCAGTTGGCAATAATATCAGCGAATTATTTCTATCTACTAGATATTAAACTGTCTGACGGGTATTCTGGCGTGAGCCGCACTTTGTTTCAGCCGCGGTTGTTGAACCGTCCTATGTTTTTCCGTCTTTATAGTGACACTGTTCTGTTTATAAGAAAATGCCTTGACACTTGTAACTTCTTTATATAAAAATGTTGCCATAGTAATCGCTCACATTAGTTTACAATACTCTAAGTCAGGATTTTAGAAACTGTGATTTTTTAAGTGTCCGCAACAGAGAGAGAGAACCTCGTAGCTCATTGGTTTAATAGGTCTACCATGAAGCGTAAGGTATCAGGTTAGAATCGCGGTCCGGACAATTATAAATTATAATTTAATTTATAATTTATTCGGTATCTGAAAGGGCTTTACAATGACCAAGCGAGTGTCTTAATATTGTCACACCCGTGGGAGGGCCATGCTGAAGCGTCTTGTCCGAAGTGATACCTAGTTGTACTTGAAAGGGTGCCTCTATTGTGTTTTGCTGAGTGAGTGAGAAAATCGGAGGCCCTTACAAAGGCAGCTTAAGTGGCGTAAAAAGCCTGCAACTCAATCAATGTGTTCTGTGATTTCAGAGTACGAAATCATGGTCTAATTGTCATTTTGGTTGTAAATTTATTATTATCCAGTATAAGTGATGTATGAAAGCGTAGAACTGTTAATTTTATTAAATTTCGCTGAGTGTTTATGGCACTCAAGGGAATAGTTTGATTTAAGCACGTTACACTAATATTTATTAAAATAATACGTATTATTTTATAGAATACGGAGAATTCTCATAGTATATCTTTTCATATCTATTCTGTAAAACCTTGAGCACGTATTAATAATTAGAATGTACGTTCACCAATTAAAAGCGTCACATCTAAATTGCTTTTGTTTCAGCCAGTTGATATCAATTTGATGTGCATTGTTCAAATTAACTGCTTGCAAATGCTGACGTCACGTATGATGCCGTTTCCAACGATACTACGAGCTATTTCAGTGAGACGAAAAACAGTAGGCTCGCTGAGTGTCCTCGCTTAATGGGTGTGAATGTCATGTACCGGAAGTGTTCGTCAACGCCACGTGGTTGCAGCCCCCTCACCTCTCTCTCCATTTGGCAAGGTTGCCATATACCTACGACTCCGGTCTGCAGGGAATTGTACGTATACGTAGTTCTTGACGCTATCTGTTGACGTCAGCTTTGCCTTAATAGAAGTGCAATTTATATTAATAGCTTTGATGTTTATTAGATAACAATATAGACTATTATGTATATAATAGCACGCTGAAGCATATGCTGACGCACCAATTGGACCGGCTCGTTCAAAGAGATACTACGGGCTCTCAGAACACTCAGCTTCAAACGGTACTTTTACGGTGTTTCTCGTAGTGAATATCGGAGGCCCTTGTAAGTGCCGCTTAAGCAGCGTAAATAGCCGGCAACAAAACCAATGCGCAGACTGTGGCGCGGTTGTCCATGGGCGGCGGTGTTCTCTTACATCTTACACCTGCTCCGATGGCCGCTATAGAATAAAAAAAAGACCAGGAAAAATAATGCTATCACGACGTTATTACTAGTATGTTTTATCCCCTAGAGAATTAATTATCTCAACTATTTCACAATGTATACTGTATTTTCCATAATAATAATACAACATATAATTTCTTATTTATTATTCAGAGAAGTAAATTGTACTAAGAATTCGGCTGTGATTATTTTGATTGTCATCAATTTATTGAAATTAATTCCACATACCTCTGAGATTCTATATTAACTATCATTTTTATTATTAATATTAGTCTAAAAGTTAGGATTCTATTATGAAATTGTAATAAGAAGAGACTCCTACGCGTTCGCCCACTGAATAGCGGTCATCGGTCAAGTTAGACCATATTCTTTCACCGATTCACTTATTCTATGTTAAGAGGCACGTTTGAGTGGGAGGTCGTTTGAAATGGATTTAAGGTGGATAAAGTCGTCTCGCCTCTTAACAAATTCTCAATGAGTTGGCGATAATCCCTACACCTATGTCAATGCACTTTATTTTTCAATCTTTTTGCTTTGTTAATAGCGACATCTGTGTGGAATTTTCGTAATCTATGGTTTTAATTTTAAAAACTAAAGAATTAAACATATCTTTAGTATTTATAAAGTAGCTTGAAATGTTATTATAAAATAGGTTTTGATTTAAAGTTGATAATGTAATATATATATTTTTTTGAGAGTTGTTCATATATCGGAATATGTTTAGCGGAGAAATTTTAAATATTACGTTGCAGACATAAGCGCGTGTATCGTAGTTAAAACAAGAGAGTAGTAAATAACGCCGCACTAAGGTAATTTAGGTTAAACCTGCCATAAAGTCTTATCTCCAAGTTGTGTACGCCGTAGAAGGTGATAGTATTAGACTATTAGCTATTCATTTTGTTAGAAAATCACAATGGATTTGTTTCATCAACAAATTCTAAATAACTTGAACCATCAAAGTTTTTTTGATAAATAAAATTGTAACTAATTTAACTATATTACATATTCTCCTTAAAGCAAATTTTTAGTTTATATTCCATAACAAAATTGAAGAAGCAATTCATATTTATAAACAAGATCTTTTTGAGTGGCTTTGTAAGGCTATTGTGGATAGATTTTTTATAGAAAACGTCGCAAATTTTGTCACAGATAAATAAATAATTCATAAGGACACGTTAAAGATTTTCGTTTCTGGTACATTTAATCATTTTTAACTTTAAGTTTTTAATAAATAAGCACATCACAGTAATATTGTGTTTTTATTTTAATGTAGAATCTTGTATTATTATTTTGGTCTCGGCCTTTCGAGTAAGGCTTCGCGGCTCCCCTACGAATTGCGACCATGGCTACAGAATGAAAAAAAAGTCCCGTAGTTCTTACACAAAGCTATTTGCTATTAAAAATCCACTTGAACAAGTAAAAATTACTTGGAATGTTTGACTTTTTTATTATGAACGATGAACGCAAAAAAATGTTATAGAAATAGTAATAAAATAAATACTAATGAATACATTACCGTATATTTTAAATAAGATATGTGATTTTAAAGTCTGACAGGTATTTCTCAATTTTAAAAGCAATTATCCAGTGTTAATTGGTGAAAACCGAATTGGTATCAATTACGTAAAACATTGTACCACCCAAGAAGCGAAGGTGTCAATGCAATAATATATTTCACCTTTTTAGTTTTGCATATGCAATAAATAATGCACTCGCTTCGCGTGAATGAGAATCCAAATTAAGAACTTTATAGCTTTATCATTTTTTATAAAATTATGAACAAACACTTTGCTGTGATATTTTTGAATATTAAAAAGTTTACTGCTAATCAATAATATTAATATCTGTTATTTTATTATTGTTATACCTGTGTACAGAAAAAACCTTTCATGAAGAATTTTTTTTTAAAGGTAATTTGTATGTTATTATTTCCATAAAAGGAAAAACTTATTATTTCGAGAAAACTTATTATTATCTTTGTTGGTATAGTTATGTCAAAGATATAAAAGAATTACAATATTTGTATAAAATTAAATGAGATGTATTAAAATTCTTAATCTTTTTACGCTTCAAATCTTATCTTTGGTACCTATGATATTAGTAAAGTATCCTTGAATTAGAACAAAATCAGAATTGAGATTGTTTCGCGTTGTGTACGAATTGGTGCGGGCCTGAATAGCCCAAGGCAGATTTTTATTTCTCCATATCGAAGATCAGCGCCCGCTCCATTAGTCATGTGACACTATCGACATAGGATCGCGCCCTCACGGCTCTTTTAATTCCATCGATGCCAGATCACACCGCCTCCCTATGCAAATTCACTCGCTAACATTACGCCTGATGAATGATGCAGTCTTCTTTTAAAATCTCGAGATTTTTGCCTCCACACCCAACACCCAACGAGCACATGACCGTAATGTCGACGACCCAAATAAATATTTATAGATATCTTTTTTATATCAGACTGGGTATTTTTTTTTCACTATCAAATGAATTCATTGTTTTGACGCTAAGATCGTCTTTTAGACTGTGCTCCGTGCCAAGATATGGCACGTTTTACATTTATTGTCGGCTTTAAATTATTCATCACCTTATTTCACTATCCTAAGAGTGATAAATGTCTCACGTTAGACATTTTAATGTTCTGTTTTGGTAGTCTTAGAGCCTAAGCGTGGCTCTTGGTGATGTTAGCTACATCTGATGTATATTAGGGATAACGTAAGGATCGGAGGAGCCGTTTGGACTGATACCTGCTGCTGAATTTCACCAATGAACATCGAGGCAGAATGCAAAGCTTTTAAGGTTTCACCTCGATATTTGTCGTTCCACAACTGAGCGTTTTTAAGGAATTTTGTGCCGCACATCACCTCTCTGTGGAATCAGCTGCAGGTATTTCCAAATCTGTACGCCTTGGGGATCTTCAAGAAAAGAGCGTATACATTCCTTAAAGGCAAGCAATGCGCCCGCGGCTATGCAAGTGCTAAGGGTGTCCATGGGCGGAGGACCGTTTGCCCTAGGTAAAAAAAATATGAGTATTTTCTATAAGGTACTGAAGAGTGCGCAGGCGCAGGGTGGCGCGCCATTGCGAAAACCGTTTAAACGGTCCGCGCACTTGCGGCACACGTGAGTGGATTGAATTATTGGTCATATAATATCGTCAAAATTGAGTGGGTTACGTAATATTGGTGTGTGGTGCGCGCTGGGATAGTGATCGCGCGGTGCTGGAGGTCAACGCGCCGCGGTGTGACTCAGCGTGCGATATACTCTATCACATTATTACTTTCATATAAGGTTGTCGCGTTTAAATAATGCATGTAATGTAACTGGTCGCAATTTGTGCTCTCATGAGGGCGCTAAACCGAGTTGCAGGGTCGCGCCGGCCACGGAGCAGTTTCTAAATATGCATTATGCATAGCGAATAGTTTCGCTGACTGACTATGTTTACTACCGCCTCAACCAGTCTCACCGATAGCGGAATGGTAAAAATATTTTAAATTACTGCAATATCTGATCGCATTGATGTGTGCAAATTAATATGTAAATACGTAATCGCCATATGAAACTTGCAAATACCTTAATGACATTTGTTTGTGTTTTTTTTTCACGCCCGCTACGAATAAATTGCGACTCAATCGGTGAATGTGGAATTGTTAAAGGATTCGTCTGTTGAAAAATTGCGTGAAGGCACGTAGTGACTCGCCGCTGAATCGTATCGATTCCATCTGGAACGGGCGCCAACATCGCATACCGAAACAGCTATAGCTATTAACTTTACACGAGACAATTTTAGAGTCTCGTTTCTGAGTGGTTTAATAAGTCTATCATGAAGTGAGAGGTATCGGGTTCGAAACCCGGTCCGGACGATTATAAATTAAATTTTAATTTATACGGCCTTTGGAAGAGCTTGACAGTGGCCGGGCGAGTGTCTTAATACTGTTGCATCCGTGGGAAAGCCATGCTGACGCACTTATTAGACCGGCTCGTATGAATTAATACCAGAGGCTCAAAGAATGCTCTTGTAGTTGTGCTTCTACTGTGTTTCGCTGATTAAGTGAGGATATCGGAGGCCCCTAAAAATGCTGCTTAAGCTATGAGTATGCTGCGTAAAAAGCCGCCAATACAACCAGTGCGTGGTTGTTCATAGTCAGCGATGTTTTCTTACCATATAGGAGACCCCTATGCTCCGTTATCCGCTATAAACAAATAAAAATTAAAACACAAACCTAATCCGGCCATCGTATTCCAACAAATCCAATTGAATGAAGCGAGAAAGCGGCGAACTGTAAATCGTAAGCTCACGGGGCGAGTGAACAGGACAAAATGAAATGTTTAAGAGCGACACCAGAGCGACATTAAAGACATTATCGTATCGATCAGTGTCCTTAAAGCGGTCCGCAATTAGCGGTTACTGTGAAGTACGTAAGTGTGGACCTCCCGCGCCGCTCCTGTACCTACAATTTGAAATGCGGCGCCCTGACTGCATCGCACTTTTATATAGTACTCTGTCTTCGGACTTCGGCTATTTTTGAACCGAACTCTAGGATGCGTTTCCAACTATTTCCTGAGGATCGTTGAATGTGGGACGCTCTTTATATACGCATCTGAGTATGTAAGTTTCGCAAGTGTTTTAAACAAACAAACAAGCAATTATTTATTTATCATAGGATTTCGATCAATTGATAATTGTTGTGATCTATTTACAATAATTGTTGACGTTAAAAATAATTACTTATAATAATTTTACGCTATTTCGATAGAAACTGCGTGGCATTTTCTCCAATGACGCAATTTTTGGTTAGTATTGGCACAATTTATTGATATTAATTATTATTCATTTTAATTAATATACAATGAGATATAATTGATATTAAAATATATAATTATATAGAATGAGCATACACTGTGATATCACAATTAACTTAACTAGATCATTCCAAATAAAAAATAAGTACAAAATGTGTAAAAAAGACAACTATCACAAATAAGCAACTTACGAAGATCCCACTCCAGGCTCTTACAGCGTGTTTTGGAACTATCCATGAAAAATAATTACTGGTTTATATTGAATATATATTTTACATATAACGATTTAATTGAAACCTATAAGTTTAATATGAAACGCTTGAAGTACGTGTAATATATTTGAGTCGAATTCCACCATTTCATAAGACCGTCGCCGCGTCGCTGGCGATTTCTCAGTACCACGCCCAACAATCATTAAGCTTAACCTTTCTATATACTTAAATGTTATCTACAACTGCAGTTTCAGCAGAGCCTAAAAGTTTGTCATTTAGCGGAAACCTTTCATAACACCAGATACAGGACGAGTGTAAGGTTTCGTGATGGATACGTGACTCTAGTCACGAGTTCTAAAGGCCGTGGGATTGGGACGTTATTTTTACAACTATACAGGACGTTTTAATTACGATTACTTATTAGATTAAAAGGTTTTTGTTTCTTAAAATTTTATAGTAAATACGGGCTGAATCTCTTATTTTTTGTAGTATAGTAGACAATGGAGGAGGTGGAGACCCACCATATAGGTGGCCCTATATGGTAAGAGAACACCGCCGGCCATGACCGCGCCGCAGTCCGCGCATTGGTTGCCGGCTTTTTACACCACTCAAGCGGGTTTTTTAAAGGCCTCCGATATCATTCACTCAGGGAAATACAGCATTTCAAGTTGAGTATTCTGTGAGCCCGTGGCATATATTTGTTAGCTATATTTATGATTTTAGCCTAAATAAAATACTACCTAGTAGATTTTGTACACAGTTTCGCTTGATGTGTATAATTAATTCATTTGACCTTGTTAATTTTCCTGAGAATGTGGAAGAGACATCCAAATAAATAAACTCATATGCGCATTTATAGTTATTAATATCTTTTTATGAAAACGGTGGCAAATGAGTTGGAGGCTTTAGAATTAGTGTTCTACCGCCCATGGACACCCCCAGCCCTTATACGGACGCGGTTTTTGGGCGTTTTAGGATTATCAAAAATTGAATACTAAAGTATTTCTTTTGTAATTTACTTACTTTTGAGTTTAAAAATCCTTTATTTTTAAACAACGTTTAACTGTATTTTAAAATTAGAATACCTAGGTGTACAGTATTAGAAAAATGTCAAGAAGAATAATTAAAATCGATAAATGCATCATCATCATCATCATTTCAGCCGTAAGACATCCACTGCTTGACATAGGCCTCTCCCTTGAACTTCCATGAATGCCTGTCGGAGGCGACCTGCATCCAGCGTTTTCCGGCATAAATGCATATCAGAAATTTAATACAACAGACAACAATTATCGTTTATAGTTTTTATGTAAACTTGACGAAGACGTTAATTCGATAAAATTAAGTACATTCTGTATGCGCCGGCGCAGATTAAACGGGCTTTAACGATCATTGCGTTTAACACCAGCACGCGTAGTCACACCTACTCAATACATTACTTTGTATGTCCACAAATTTTAAAATCACATGATTCATGACGAGTGGCCGATTTTGGTTGCCATAGATTTGGTAAGTGAACGAAATAATTTTCTATAGCTAGTCGTATATAACAGACTTGAATAATTTCGGTAACATCTGCTTTATCACTATCATCATCAACATCATCAGCCCATTTAAGTCCACTGCTGGACATAGGCTTCCCCCAAAGACGCCCACCCGCTGCGATCTTGAGCGATCTGGATCCAGCGGTTTATGACTATAGCTAGAAGATATACGTAAAAATAGCTTTAAAAATATCAATAGGAGAAAGATGTTTATTTCACTAATGAATATCCTAAATACTAAAGTTCTATACTTTACACGCCCATATCCGAGAAGAAAACTGTCCTAAAACTGTCACAACTGTGGGAGAGCCATGCTGAAGCATATGTTGATGTACTAATAGGGTCTGCTCGTCCGAAGTCTGGGCTTACAGAATACTCAGTGTGAAACGGTACTTGTAGTTGAGTGAGCGAACATATTGGAGGCCCTTGAAATTATGGCGTCTTAACGGCATAAAAAGCCGGCAACACAACCAAAGCGCGGACTGTGGGTTCATTCTCCATGGGCGGTGGTGTTCTCTTACCACATAGGAGATACCAGATAGCTCCGTTGTCTGCTATACCATAAAAAGTATAGGTTTGAAACTGTTAATATATTAAAAGATTAACTAATTAGATTAGAAAACTCATGAATTTATTAAAACAAAGTTCTATACTGATATATGCCCAGATCCGGGAAGAATAGTCTAGAAACTCGATCGAGATTTTTTTATTGTTTTGTGTTTAATTAACATTAGGAATTCAGGAAATGTAGTTATTTGCGTTTAAATAATTTTTAGTACTACCAATCTATATATTTTTAATGTTTAAATTTATTAATAAATTTCTTTTTATAAATTCTAATGAATAAGATAACACTTTAGATAAAGATGAATTTTCAATATTAGGAACTGGGTAAAAATTAAATTCCTTTTATTAACATTAAATGTGTTCTCAACAAACAATATTGCTATTCCGATATTTTTAAACCCAGATAGATTTTTTGTTCTGTACATAGTAAAATTTCGACACACGTATAAATAATTTCAATATTTATATAAAAATGATGCCACACATTACCTGTCCACACAAAGAGACATTTAGAATTGTCTATTTTGCTATAAGTTTGTTTGTTTATTTTTGTATCGCATTTTATGCGAATACTCAGACATTTTACGAGGTATTCGGTATTAGAACGGAATGCGTAAAACTCTGCAGTATCCCGTTGGAACTGTATAGTAATTTCAATTTCTTGTAACTTTGTAAATACATGTATTATCTAATAACACGTAAGCACATCAAAGACTGTACATAACTAAAACATAAAAATAACGCTATAAATATTTTGTTAAAATTGAAGATTTATTGATTAACAACTGACACGATTAAAATCTTAACGTCTTAATAAATAGCAGACTCGAAATGTCTCGCGTCTAGACGTATTGAGGCAATATAAAAATGTATCCGCGAACGTGGTAAATGACGAATGAATTGTGCACCATAGAGGAAAGATATCGATCCGACTCGAATCGCAGCTTTCCAAATAGGGAGGCCGGATTCCCAAATAGGCATGAGTCGGCCGGTTGGTAGCGGTGCTGCTAGCATCACGGCGCAACATTTACCATTGTCTACACGTTTTTGCTCGCTGAAACCTATATTGCGCCTTCATGGACGTCCAGTGTTCAACTCTAGCCAGTGTCACTGCACCTCAATGTTGGAAATAAACTTGCTTTGAATGTCATTATTTTTTTGTCCCTATGCGTATTGCGACCTCATTGGTTTATTGGTACATCGTCGATTTATTGTCTGTGGCTAAGCCACAAGTATTTACATATGACTGTCGTGCTATTATTACCACAACACTTAATACTATTTGTGTATCGATAACTCATCGCTTAATATCCTACATGAAAATATGTGCAATGATAAATGATATTATATTTTGAGTAAATTTATGTGCTATTCAGCGATTAATGTAAATTCTGTGAAATATTAAAGCACACACAGCGTGCAAATATTCCGTGTCGGCAGTCTTGTCTTTAAAAAGCATGCGCTCTGTGGCATTGACTAATCGGTCGTGACTGAATACTATCACTTAGCGCCGATTTCACTAATGAATTAATAGCCCGTTTCTCATATAGGGCTACTCTCAGAACAATCGTCAGTTTAAGCGCAACCGGGCTGTTACGATGCCGCTGAACGTTGCCTCTTGTGACCTCCGGTTACCCTCACTGGCGTCAGTGGAGATAAATTGCACATACTCGCATAGAACGCGACACGCGGGGGCGCAATCTAAAGGAACTCCCTTTTACGTATTCATACTATCGGAAAACAAATGAATGCGACCTATAGATACCCTACTTGACATATTTCTTGTTCTAAAGTACTTATATTTAAAAAAATATCAGCCTATCTAGTAGTCATATAGAAGCTTACGTATTAAGCATCAATCTCAAATGTATTACGTTTGGTTCGTTTACGAAAACATAATGTATGTGCGTAAGAATCTTAATAGGAATAAGCATAAAATAGCGGTACGTAGTTTTAGGTTATCTAAAATAAGTAAAAAGACTTTCTTGGGGAACTGTGTTCGTTTATATAATTAAATCCCTAAAAAGATAACGGAAATTACAGAAAGATAATTCAAGAATCTTATAATAAGTAATTTAAAAGCTTATTACAAACATTAGCCAGTAAATAGAAGGCAAAGATGCATGGAAACTTCTGTACAAGCACCGACTGGTACCTATTAAACTAACCTTGTTAAATTGGCTATAAAAAATCCTAGGAGTTTCTTAACGTCGCCCTGCTTGGTACGCCACCTACCGCATCCGACTTACTGGATATTTTAAATTATATTTTGGTCAATTTACACAATCATAGCATATGTGTTATTCTAATGTATATGCCCTATTTTTACATTTTCATTAAAATTCGTTCCGTAGTTTTTGCCTTAAAGTGTCACAAACATCCACCCATATTTAAAATCTTTCGCGTTTATTATTATTAGGTTTATTTCTTCCGACTTAACTTCGCTTCGGGGTTCGATCGTTATATTCAGTGGGAGAAATATGAAGTCACGAAATCAATAAGTACTCCTTGGCCCGCTTATTAATCCCAATTGAAAGTAAATTGGCAGTAAATCCTTTATCATTGGCGTTCGTTTGATATGTAGTGAGGTATTCGTCTTAAGGTTTTTGTACTTATGGCTTGTCTGGTTCTTCATCTGAAGTTTATTATTACTGGAACCCAAAAAAACGTATTAATAATAAACATCTGAATTAAAAAGAACAACACATGTCTTTTTCAGTTTTGACATTAGTGATTTGACAATTAGCTTTCTGTTAAAATCGGACATAATACCGTCACAGGTTATACAATAATTGAAAAAAGGTTTTACATGAAGACTTTCATCTTTTTCCCACTTTATTTCAGGGTAACTTTAAATGATAACTTTCTATTGTGTTTTAGCTATCTCTGTACTATTTCAAATCTATGAGAAGTTATTATAGTTATTATAAAAACCTCTATGGTTTTCGCAATTTTTTTGTTGTTAAATTATTTTCAATCTTTATTATTTATTTACCGCTAGATAAATTTTAAATTTGAATAATTACATAGTTTCACGTATATCATATTGAAAATTTTTAAAAAGAGATCCAATTTAATTGTCAAACAATTTCTTCTCCGACTCCAAATTTTAAGCAAATTTACTCAGGGATTTGTATGTGAACAGTGGAATGGTTTAATAATATCTAGTATGGAACTTTTGTAATGCAAGGATTATGTATGGATGAAGACTCTGATAAATATGTGGTATTGTATTCAAATGTAAGCAATGCTCCAATATGTAAAAGTGTTCATAATGCAATTCGGGCTTGGTGAAAATTTATGACGCATTTCAGTCATATTTTAAGAATGAAGAATAATTACTGAAATTAATATTAATGCAATTTGTATTGTATAAGTTATTTTAACTTATAATTAATAAACAAAATTTAAATATATTTATACTACTAGGCATCCCCGGCTTCGCACAGATGTAGAAATTATTTAAACTTTTTATAAAAAATTGACGTAACCCTTTATTGT